>JANIJG010023200.1:47205-84814 GCA_024611175.1 Megaceryle torquata
AAGAAGCATTAAGTTATGTAACAGTGAAACATGGGGGACAGATTGCCTGCAGAGACAGCAGAGTCTCCATCATTTTTTAAGAGAACAGGTTAGGCTGCTATATCTCAGGAGTGATATCAGCACAGTCAGTCCTGTCTTGAGACCAAGGGAGAGGCTGTATTACATCTTGAAGTCCCTTAGAGCAAATGCCTGGGAGAGGCTTCAGCCTGCTCATGAAAGGGCTTCAACCAGTTCACAAAAGAAGCAGTGGTCCATAGCTACCACTGCGGAACTTTTGTACCTCAGCTGCACTTCTGTCTCCTCCTTCAGTCTTTGAATAACACTAAAGAGTGGTTCTTCATCTTTCCATCTTCCTTTAGGGAATTTATAGGATCCATAGTCTGAGTGTAGCCCCAACAGTGCTCTATTTTAAGTTCATAGGCCGTTTGAGAGAGCTCTATGTGTGTTACTTGCTAGTTACAGCTACCCAGAGGCAACACTGAGAGTGAGCAACCAGCACTTTTTGTAAACAAGTTTTAAAGGTGTTCAACATTATAAACAAAATAGAAGTGCATATTTCATCCTACCTGTGCCTGCATTTGGGCTGTCAGGAAGACTGTGCTCGCTTGAACTATCTGGAGAACCTGGAGCTCTTCCAAGCTTCTGATTGTGAGTGCTCCAGCCACACATCAACCTTGTGTCTTGGTGAAATCTGGGCACAGCAGCCTGTTCTCCCTAACTCTTCTGGCTTCCAAGGGAAAGAAACACACTACTGTAGTCCAGAAGGGAGCTTTGGTTTGGGTCCCCAACACAGGTAGCCAGGGAACTTTGGGACCACACCTGCTGCTTAGCCCAGTGTCACATTAAGGTCCAGGTAAAGATCAGCACAGTGCTCTTCTGTTGAGGATATCAGCTTTCCACCCCAACCTGGAAACTTCTCCTCTTGTTTCAGCAGGACAGTCTTTGTCTTTCTAGAAATATGGCAGCTTCCCTTTTATCTCAGTAGGAATCATTGTCATATTTCCAAATAATTTGCAAAGGGAGTAATTCTGGTATTGTCCATAATGACTGTGCTCGGTGGTATCAATCACTCCAACTCTGGAGATGTTTCACAGAGAAATTCTTGCCTTCTTAGTGACGAATAGGTCAACAGTGACATATTCCTCTTCTGGGTTTCAGTTGAGACACAGAGCTAAGAGAAAGATCCTGGTTATACTAGTAAATATTAGTAATGAGTCCCCCTAATTGACATGGTGAAGGCTGTGGCGATGTCCTTGGCGTCCTTATTGTCAAATTTCCTTTAATCTAACTGAGTTTGGAGACTAAGTAATGTCTTCCTGAGCTGAAATACTCCACGAAACCTGTGTTGTTTCATTTTGTATCAGGTCCTGGAGAAGACACAAAATAATCAGAATTCAGTGATGTCTGTCCTAAACAATTTGCAACAACTACCTTTAGCTTAAAAAGGTCCTCTAACACCTTAGAGTAAGAATTTATATTTCTTTGCTAGCAACTGAGATGTTAAGGTGAGCACTGAAAATAAGTGCTGGCATCTTCTTGGGAATTTGGCCTGGAGTGGACCGTTCAGGTGGAATTAAGTGGAAGTGGGTTACATAGTCACGTAGTTTAAAATGCAATTGTGTGATGGATATTCAAGTGGACATTTTTTAAATTTAGTTAGAAATTTCAGATGTCCAGGAAAAATAATGGAGAAGAAGCTGCTGTTGCTACAATATGCCTTTGGAGGAAAAGAATTGACCTTGCAAAGCAGCAGGAGATAGATTCCAGTCCATGTTAAACTGGCACATGACCTGAAACACAACCCAAATACGCCTCCATCACTGGCTTCTGCATGAGCTCCAGTATGAATACGGTTCTGATAACAGAGCAGCAGTAAAACACTCCAGAGCCAAGCAGCCCTGCTTCCCCACAGGAGACGAAGTGGGTGATTTGAGACCAGCATGGCACTAATAAAATCACTTTTATTTCCTACTAAATCAGATTTGTTTTCTATTTCTTTTGCAAAATACCTTTTGTAATGCGTTACTTTTTTTTTTTTTCCCCCTATAAATATTATAAAGAGATATGTTAATTATTGAATGGTTGATGTTCTTGGCACTTTCTGCCTCAAGCTTCTCTTGTTGCCACCAAACTCCCTCCACAGTCTTGCTACTTTACATGAAAGCAAGGTAATGCTGAAGATGTGATGCTGTCATTTCCCAGGGCTTGACAGCTGGTGTCTACATGCACCTAAAATGCTACCCCTCCCTCACCATCCCTCCTTGTTGCTAACCTCAGAGATGTGAGTAAGGCCAGGTTAATGCTAAGTGAGTTTAAGGTTATGCGCACAGTGGATTTGCCACTCTAGCAGAACTCATCTGGAGGATCAATTTGGTTGAATTCCCTTTTAATGATTACCCCTGATGGATCACTTGCAGGTAAAGTTATGAAAAAACAAGTGTCTCATTTAAGGTGGGAACTGGGGAGTCAAAGTCTCAACTGCTTCAAAACCAGCACATGTTCCAAGAGGCATTTTAGTGCCAGTGCCAGTCAGTTCAATTAGAAGTAGCTCAAAATAGATTTCATAGTTGCTGGACTGAAAGGTTACATTTTACCTTCAGGTCTCAATCCAGCCACTGCTTTCAGAGATAGATCTGTGCCTGCTGGAGCAGGAGCTAGAGCTCTAAGTCAGACACGCAAGGCCTGTTCCTTATTTCATTTGCAGGCATTTTTTAAAAGCCTCTTTTGCCCTTTTATCTCCAGAATAAAAACACTGTGCAGAAGATGCAGAGGCAATGAGGTCTGATCTTTTCTGAGATCTCATTGCTTCCTCCCAGTGTTGGTCTGCACAGGTCATGCATCCAGGGGAAAACTCTTGGCCTGTGCTAATTGATAGGGGCAGAAGTTACAAAGCCACCTGAGTCCCAGAGAAGTGCTCCCACTTCTGGCTGCTTCCGTGGCCTCAAATGATCACTGTTTGTCTTCTGTGACTTGTTTTTGTGTGGAAACTACTTAGACTTTGTCTGTGGGCATCCGTGTAGCAGGACCATTTAATGTATGCTGTCATATGTGCATGAAAGGTAGTAAAAAGAGGTCGAAAAGTGCCCAGAATTTTATTTCACAGCTCTTCTTCAAACCTTTTCTGCTCATACCTGGCTTCTTCTTGAAAAAAAAAAAAGCACAATAGAGACCCACCAGTACCATCCCTGTAGGCAGCAAAGATGACACAGTCATCCTTTTCAGGCGTCCCTCCCATTGCAGCCATCCTGCAGAAACTGCTGGTGGTCATTCTCAGCTGTCCAGTGTAGCCTCCCTCTTCTCTGAGGCCAGTAATAGCAAATGGTGGATCTGAAGGGCTGTGTGAACTCTCACTGCTGTGCACACCCAGAGCTAGTTCCCTATAGGATGTTGCCCTGCAGAGGTGGGCAGCCTAGGGCAGGTCTGAGAATGAATACAGTGTGGTAGGAGACCATTCTGCCTGGGATGGTAAAGCCAGCCTCATTGCTGGAGTGGAGACCTCCAGGATAGTCAAGGCTCTCAGCTGTACCAATACAATCTTCCTTGCCCCATTTCAGAGTCAGAATTGCTTTAGATAGCTTGCTTAGGAAGCTTGACACTTGGGGACTATTAAAAATGTCAGCAGTTCCCCCAGACTTAGAAACACAAGGAAAGGGCACAGGCAACCGTGTGGTACCGGTAGGCAAGTACTGATTTTCTCATCACAATGTCAGCACAAAATCTGACGTACAAATGACATGGGGTTCAAGTTAATTCAGTTTTGATACACCATCATCTCACAAAAAGCTCAGGAGAATCAAAAGGGGGGCTCTTTGCAGCTGAAGAGGCACAGGGGCAGGTATGTAATTTTCTGTGTTTTCCTGCCATTGCCTTATTTCCAAAGGAGAGGAAGCGCTGTATTTGTGAATGCTGTGTAAAAGCTGTGGAGTTTTCACCAAGTGATAGCTTGGTTTGTCAGAGTTGGGAATGGAAACATGGTTAGAGGGAGCGAATTAAATCTCAAACGTAATGCCTCTGATTTGCAGAAGGGAAAGGGGAAGTGCTAAGTGAATATAGGAAATTGCAGCATTATGCGTTGTGAGAGCAATTCTTCCCATCCTTGTAGCTAATGGACTGAACAGAAAGTGAACAATTTGTTTCATACAATGATTCACCAGCACTGACAGGGTTTCCAATTCTGAGCTCAGTTTCATATTCAGCTCTCTGTTTACTAGTGAAATAGTACAATTATCTGTCTACCTTTTGCATTTTATAAACAGGCAAGGCTGTGGTATCTGAAAAGAATAAAAATATCTGTGTGAATCCTGGTTGTTTAGGGCTGGAGGAAAGGGAAATGAAGCAAGAGTTATCTTTCCAGTGGTCTATTGGAACACTCCTCTAAAAATGAAGTAAAAGTCCCTGGGAAAATAGATCCAAAAGAAAAATGCCAATGGAACTTGGTTTTCAATTTCTATTTAATGTTTTCCCCATCCAGGTTTGTGAAGGGAAATCACAAAGCATTTCATGTTTGAGTCCACTTGTCAAATTGTCGATAGTAAAGTAGCCAGAACTGTTACAGCTGAATTGGCCACATAAAGCTCTGGTGAAAATGGGATGCTTCTCCCAGAGGCATTTGGTAAATGTGCTAAGCTGCTTTACAAGACAGGATGACATTTTTCTGCCTTTAACCCTAGTTTTTATTGAGAATAGAAATCCCTTGGACTATAAGGAGTTCCAGTTTTTAATCTGGAAATGTTTATGAGGCAGCTCTGCCTTTATACATTTCTTGCTCATGGGGTCAGAGTTGTTTGAATGAGGGAAAATCCAGAAACAGCCTTCCAGAAGACTGTAATTAGCTGCTTGTTAATACTGACTATGATATATTAGTGCTTATCATGGCTATGTGGAAGGAGATTCTGGAAAAATATAAAAGGGCAATCTCTATCCCAAAGTGTAAATTCAGTAGCATTTTTAAAATCCAGTGAAGTTCAACGGGTGGAGTGGAAGAAAGCGATGGCTACAAAGATAGCTATGAAAGGTATTAATAAGGGTAACAGCCTGCATAGGTGAGGATTTAGGAGTTTTATTTCGAACTACATAGTTAAAATAATAATAATAAAAAAATTAAGTCAGTAGCAGCAATTACTCGTTGCAGCCCCTTCTGCTAAATGGTGATGAAAGTCACTTCATGGGAGCATCTGAGTCTACCCCTTATGCTCACCATAAACAATGAGTATAAAGTTGATGGTAAAAATGTTTTTAGTCTGAAAGCCTAAACGGGTGGCAGCAGTAGCAGTCAATGTGGGTGCTGAATTCTAGGACCTTTCTGAGGAGGCAAGGCAGTCAGTGGAGAGGACTTGCCTTGATGGGAATGGTACCTGTCAGTGTCTTCAGAGCAACTGAAAAGCATGAATTTCATAGCACCCATTTTTCACATTGTTCTTGGAGAACCAAGGGTGGACCACGCATAGCAGAGGGAAAGTATCTGCCTTTTTTTTCCTATAGATACAATGAAAAAGGGACAGAAGGTTGAACAAAACCAGCCTACACAACATTGGCAGGGGAGAGAGATATAAGATTATCAACAGAATTGGTGTTGAGTTACCTAATCTTAGCATATTAAGGGAAAAAAAATGCCCTTCTTTGTTAGTTTCTAATAAATCCAAAGCTACCAGTGCCTCTGTCTATGCACAGGAGGAGAATCCTCAGTTCCATGGCTACCTCCCTCAAGGACACTGGGATAGAGGTGCCTGGTTGAATGTCTGCCGAGTTTCTAGGTGATTTTATTGCCGCTCTTTCTGGAAGTAGTACATGGGGCCTGGGTTTGCAGGGCAAACCAGCAGTACTGGATTCATAGCTGGGGTCTTCAGTGGTACAATTAATCCACTCCCTGTAAAATGGAGAAATGCAGCGTTCCCTGTGGATTGCAGGAGTGAATATGGGACAATGAGCACATTTGTCCTATGAGGTGTCTACTTCAGAATGAAATGAAATGTTGCCTGTGAGTGCTTTTCTCTGTACAGTTAGCCTTGGGTAGTTACTGCAGATGTAGCATTACTGGGTGTCTCCATGTGGTTGGATGGCTCTCATCCTTTGTCTTTCTGACCGTAGCAAGTTCTAGGCAGACTTTGGCAGGGATCTGAATTTAAGTGAAATCTGATGTTTTGTTTAGCTCTGAAATAAATCGCATATCTGGAGGAGCAGGAGGAATCTGCCCCAAGTTATCATGCTGATGGTCCTTGACGGTTAGGTAACTCTTTGAGCTAGTAAGTGTAGATCACGGTGTCACCAGGGCTGTCTTAAAGTAAGTCTGTGCAGAATTTGCACAAAGCCATTTCCGTGACTAAGGACCTACATCAGATTTCTCTGGATTTCCTTAAATTCCTGAGTCTCTGCTTTCTACTGGGCACAGCATAAGGGAAAAAAACCTACAAACTGGGGGAAAAAAAAAGTGTTTTCCCTATGTTGGTAAGCAAGTGGTGCAAATAGAAACCTCTCCTTTCCAGCACCACTGACTTGAAGAGAATGACTGCTCCACTTCCAGCCTCCCTGGCACTCTCACCCCAGAACTTGTAGACAGCCTTTGTTCGTGTGATTCCCTTTTGCAACTTTATTTTCAGTTGCCTGGAGCACTACAGTGCTGTGGTGAAAGATGACTCGTGTTCATTTTTCAGAAGATGGCTTCAACTTTGCTACTGCAGAAAGGACCTTTATTTCTTTCAGATTCCTGAAAAACATTTTATGGTAAGATGACAAGCTGTACATCTACTTTCACACATTTGCCTAAGTGCTTGCAGCACACGTCCTTCGCTGTTGGACATTTCCCAGTACTGGGATCTTTAAAGCTCTAACCAAAACCTAACCTATTCTCGTGTTTTTAGAAGATTAAAGCAAACAAGCTGTCGTGGTTTAACCCCAGCTGGCAACTAATCACTGCCCAGCTGCTCTCTCCCTCCTGATGGCACGGGGGAGAGAATTGGAAGAGTAAAAGCGAGAAAACTTGTGGATTGAGATAAAGACAATTCAATAGGTAAAATAAGAGCCTCACATGCAAGCAAAGCAAGGAGTTAATTCACTGCTTCCCATGGGCCAGCAGGTGTTTGGCCACCTCCAGGAAACCTGGGCTCCATCACACATAACCGTTGCTTGGGAAGATGAATGTCATCACTCTGAATATTCCTCCTCTTCCTTCTTCTTCCCCCAGCTTTATATGCTGAGCATGACATAAGGTATGTGATGTCCCTGTGGTCAGTTTGGTTCAACTGTCCCAACTGTGTCCCCTTCCAAGTTCTCGTGCACCCCCAACCTGCTTACTGGTGGGGTGGGGTGAGGAGCAGAAAAGACCTTGAGTCTGTGTTGCTGAGCAATAACAAACACATCCCTGTGTTATCAACAACGTTTTCAGCACAAATCCAAAACACAGCCCCATACAACCTACTCTAAAGAAAATTAACTCTATCCCGGCCAAAATCAGCACACAAGCAAACTGATATTTTATTGCCTTCCCTTCTGTATTTGAATTACCATTTGCTCAATTAATCTTGTGTGTGTCTCTTCAGTTAGGCAATGCAGGCTTTCAGTGTGCATTTGTATATATGCATAAATTAAACCCAGGCCAGATTATCTTCTGAGCAGCAGGTTTTTCCATGGTCTCCTATGTTGGAATTGCTACCCAGGGTTCTGTGAAGCTGCACGTGCAGTTTTCATGCAGAAAACATAATGTAACTAACCCATATTGACTAGCAGATGCCTCAGTGTTCAAGACTTGTAGTAAATTACTGTTTTCTTTGGTCCATATCTGTATGCCTTCTGATGCTTTTCCCTTTGATGCCCTATGACCTCACTGGGAATGTGATGCCTTCTGCTTAGTGCTTGCACAGACAGATGGATAGTGGTGCCAGCAAGAGATCTCAGTAGTCGGTCCACTAGACTCTCACTTGTCATTCCCCAGAAGGATGATAACTGATTAGCTAAAGCTAATGGTTTTTGACAAGTGCTTAACTAGACTTAAAGAAATACTGTCTCTGTGAAACCAGTCTTTTGATAGATATTTAAAACTTCACTTCTCTGCCAGCGCATGTGTTAGTAACCGTACTTCACCAGCTGATCACATCTCATAATTACAATTACTTGTCCTAGCCCAGGGAAAAGCTCAGTTCATTTGTCCAAGTATTGATTAACTGGTGTAGTCAAGATTACTTTACTTCACAGAGGATGGATAACCATTAATAATGTTATAATTACCGCCCAGAAAGTATGGCAATGAGGGGCTAGATTGGAACTTCAATAGGTAAGGAGACAGACATTGTTTATATAATCCTGAAAAAAATGACAGCTGCTGTTTTAAAGGGAGGCAATTAACCAGGGGAACCGCTGTTGACGAGGAGCAGTTTATGTCCTTGGGCTGTGCGCAGGGGGCTCTCCCAGTGAGACAGAGAGGGACTCTGACTCTCTGGAGGTCAGGCACCACCTCAGGGCAAGGCCAGGAAAATACTTGCCCAAATGACATCCCAGGGCTGAGGCGTGTGCAGAACGTGAGGAGGCAGAGCCATAGGCTGTGCTTTGATATTGTGAAACCATCAAATGAAGCCATACCAGCACAAAAGTTGGGTGGTGTTGTAGTTCCTGCTCCCTGTCTGGTTTGGTCAGGCAGCAGGGGGAAGGATTGGCCAGGTTTTACACCCGTGGTAGGTGCCATAGCACAGGATGGCACCAGGTTTCCTTCTTCTCTCCTCCCTCTAATGTAGATGCCCTCATACTTCATTCAACACAGGGTGTCTCCCAGCACTTACCAACTCTGTCGAGGTGACATCCCTGCTTTGCTGGCTGACAGACACGCAGTCCTGGAGAGAAAGAGGGAGGAAGGAAGCCCATCCTGGGGAGCAGAGAGGTCTTGCTCAGGGCGAGTGCACAGCAGGGCCCTGAGATGGTCGAGCTGGTGCTGCACACATTGAAGCAAAGTGGAACACAGGGTGAGTGTGACAGAAACAGAGACACCGGCATTGCCAAAAGATCTTGTGCTTCTTGTGGTGATGGTGATGTGATGATGATCACTGTCACACAGATGAAACTGCTGTGGCATCAGTACACGACTGGTTGGGAGTATCTGTTGGCTGAGGAGAGGCCAGAAGGGCTTGAGGAGAGAAGACACTGGAGAAGAGAAGAAGGGGGATTTTTTCATTAGGTATGCATGCCTGATGGGAGATGGGGATGAAGAAGAAGGAGCGGACTCCTCTCAGGGGTGCCTAGTGACAAGAATGGGTACAAGCTGCTGTACAGGAAATGCAACTAGAACAGAATAAAAGCATTTTTACTGTGAGGGTGGTCAAATACTTGCATGGGTTGTCCTGAGAGGCTGTGGAGTCTGTGTCCTTAAAGAGGCACTCAAAACCTGTCAGGACCCATCCTTAAGCAACTTGCTCTGGCAGATCCTGTTCTGGGCTGGGGGCCAGGCTAAACAATCTGGGGGTGTCCCTTCCATCCTTAACCATGCTGAGGCACTGACAAGACATTTCACAGGTGTTGATAATGCATTGTAATAGTGGTACCATCAGAAGGTCCACCATCTCTTTCTAAGCCAAATGTGGATAATGTTGCAGATTGCATCTTATTTTTGTGGGAGGATTCACCACGCTGGCTGCTTAATGTTGTCTTTTATGACCATCTTCCATACTTTTGCTTGAGACATTAATCAGTGATTATTAACCAGTAAACTCTGTTCCTGACAGTGTAAGATCTCTTCTGATGTCCTGTAAATGGGCTAAAGCAAATTTAAGCATGTAAAGTAAACCAAACGTTTGTCTGAAGGAATGCAATTTTACAAAAGGTGGTAGCAACTCAGTTGTTTGTAAGCCTGATGCTGGTTTATTCCTGAGAGTACACTGCAGCTTTAGGTTAAGAATCTATCAGCCCCTACAATTTATCAAAGAAATCCTGTGAAGATCCTCCCACTGTGGAGGGTCAATCACTCATATCAATCTCTTTGACCCCATTATCTAGACCTCACCTAATTTCAGGGAGCTGTTTTAACATTAGCATCAGAACACTGTCAGTTAATCTGCTGTTCGTCCATCACACGGAACAAATGTGACCATTCCTACTTAATAGTGATTGCTCATGGGTGGTGTGTGTGCTTGTAACCCCTCATACAGCCCGCCTTTCCACACAGGTCTGTATTGTTCACACAGTTGTATGTAAATTCATGCTAATCTCAA
Source organism: Megaceryle torquata (assembly GCA_024611175.1). NCBI lineage: Eukaryota > Metazoa > Chordata > Aves > Coraciiformes > Cerylidae > Megaceryle > Megaceryle torquata. The sequence goes on from JANIJG010023200.1 coordinate 57,396, forward strand.
TCTCTGTACACGTGGCCATATTTCATCTGATAAGGATTAAGGAACTCACCCCTTGCTATATGCATACATATTCAAACAAGATGGGGTTAACTTTATGCCAGGAGAACAGCTTTTAATTCTCTGTCTTGAGGCATTGAACTACCAACATTAACTTTCTATGCTCTTTTCTTGGGGTCTACAAGGAAATGATGTGAGCAAATTTGATAGCGAGAATATTGGCATGTGAATGTAAATTGGGTAGAGTTGTAGGCAAAATGAATAGCAGACTAAGATGTGTGGTGCTTTACAAAGTAAGAAAATGAACCAAATTAAGCTCAAGCTACATTTTTGTTCCCACAGTGTTGATAGTTCTGGTGTTTGATCTGAACACTGTGGGAGGATTGTTTGGAAATAGTAGGTTATGAGTTCTTTTGTTAATGAAAACGTGGAGGACTCTCATGGCTCACTTTGAAATGTAAAATCTCTTCGCCACTGCAAGCCTTACCATTAATTTGATTTGTTTCTGTCAGTGACCTGTGTTCCCTTCCACCCCTCCCCCCACTCTCCTTAAAAGATTCTCAAAATTAAAGTTCTCAAAAAAGATACTGTCCTTCATTTTTGTTGATTTGGATGCATAATCCAGTGGTGTCCATTTTATTTACAGACTGAGTGCTGGGTAGTGAAATATAAATAAACAACAATCTGTCCAACTCACAAATACTGATTGCATGCCTCATCTTTACCACTGCTATCATCACTGCAAAATATTTATTCAATTTTATGGAGTACTTGTAAAAGTCAAGAGAGTCCATGGAATTTTACATTTCTGTTCAAAATAAGGGAAAACGTCTCAAAGCTTAAAGATCTTTTCAGAAAAAAAAAAAAAATCACTGGAAGCAGGTTCTGCTCTTCCTTAAATTGGCAAGGCGACAGCTTGAGCGCATCCGCTGAGTGCCACTGTGACAGTCTGATCACTTGGGGAGAGAAGTGTCTCGCAGATAGGCAGATCCCTAGCCATTTTGGTAATTATAGGTGAAAACTAACAGCTTGCCAGCGCAGATTCTTGAGTGCCCAAGGCGTGTGCTTAGAGTGGGAGCCTACACAGTACAATTGCTGCATTCAGTGATTCTGCAGTAGCTCGTTCTGGGAGCTCCAGGGGACTCCCTGGGGAAAATATGTTGTAAATAGAATAATCAGGACATAATAAATGTAATGGACGGTACTTTTGCAAGCTCTTGACCAGCTGGAATTGAAAGACCCCATGCCAGCTAATGCAGCTACGTGACTGTCAGGTGCTGGCTTGGCATCTAACTAGGCCTTTCGGTTGCAAACCAAAGTAATGCTCCTTCTATACAAAGGTTGTTTATAATCTTCCTTGATTGCTTCTCCCAGTAACATTTTCATCTTCCACCAGCCCAATCTTACCTGCTCTCTAGCTTTCACCATGCACTGAATAAAGTATCAGCCTCATTATGGAATGAAGAGGCACTTACTGTCAACCTTAATGTCATCAGCATTGACATCAGGCTGTCAATTTTCTGTTCATGTAGGAGTCAATTAAAGTGGTAGCTGGTTGGTAGAATACCCATGTCTTCAACAGGTCTTTTCCTGAATTTAGGCATCAGTTGCCAAAATAGAGGGCATGCAAATGTAGTTTATGCAAAGTGTAGACACCCATCTCAAAAAGCATAGAAAACATCATCTCCTTTCCCACTTACACCCTAGGGGTATTTGAATTCTACTGTGTGAGTACCACAAGGCTTAAACTCTGTCATTTCCCTGTGCCTGAATCTCTGGAAACACCCAGAAGTGCCATTGTCAGGGCTAGGTGACTACTTAAGTCTGACTATGATTTCTAATCAGGTCTTTCCCTGAGCAAGTCTCCTGCAAGTCGTGAACAAGTTGATTGGAACCAGGAGGACTAATTTCACAAAATTAGGAGTGGGTGATCTTTCCCTTTTGAAACTCAGGCAGGAAAAGCCCCCTTTCTCCTCCTTCAAAACACAGTAGCCAGTTGGAAGCAGAGATGATCAAAGGCATAAGAGGCCTTCTGCCTGAAAGAAGGGAGCCCAGTACCTCTGGAAAAACAAAGCTACTGTATATATGTATATATATATTTTAAGCTTTCAAGCTGAATTTGGAGGACAAGTCATCTCAGGGAAAAAGAAATTATGTTCTTTCTACTTTTACCAAGGTGAGTTGATCTGGATGTCTCTGGAAAAATTGTAAATTTGTCTGGGAATTGTAAATCTGAATGGAATCTGACTGTGTTATTTTCTACAAAGATTAATTCTCAGACTAGAACTTCTCTTAAATGAGTACTGAACAGCAGCACCAAGAGCATGTATTGGAGCTGTGTAGAAAAGTTCCTTTTGTTTAGGGAGAAATTAGTTTTTCTTTGTAACTGCATGTAAAATAACTTCCCTGTGTCCAAGACTCAGCTATTTGATGAGGTAACAAAACTGGCATGACTGTGTCATGGAGTACCAAATCTAAGCTTCTTTTAAAACAGGTGAATTTTTATCCATTTTTTTTTTTCCCAAGAAAAATCTTCCCACAGTCTAATTAATGTAATGTTATCTGTCTGAGCCTGCAGACAGCCTTAACAGAAAAGTGTGAGCATTTCCACCCCATTCATCTCAGTGAAGTGCCAGCTTCACACTCCTTGGTTTCACTCAATGTCAGTGCCACCTGCTTTATTGCTGAGTGTTGTATCTGAAGGTTTGGAAGGGGTGTGCAGGAAAGAAAAGCATGAGAAAGAAGAGCAAAGATATGGAAAAGAAGGCAGCATTAGCTGTCCTCTGCAGGTGGGTGATGGATTGAGCCCCTCTGGTGACTGCAGAGCAAATGTCAGCCAGAGCTCTGGCCAGCTCACCCCTCGCAGCCTCCCCCGAGGACAGTCCCTCATGTAGTGCTCTGCTGACAAAGCTGGAAATCTTTCCCCAAAGCCAGCTGGGGCTGTCCCTCCTGCAAAGCAGGCTGGTTGCCTCTTGTTCTTCTACCTTCTCCCACTCTTTCTGCTGTAGTAATTTGAGCCATCATGGAGACTCATGATCTGTAGCCAGAATAAGAGAGAAGTGGCCACCTTTGGGGGCTATGACTCCTGAAATACCTCTCATCTAGTGCTTCTGGTTTGAATACTGTAGCTTTGTGTGATTGAGCTTTGGTACCTTTGTTACAAATGTGCCCAATTCTCCTCTTCATGCAAAGGAACTGTCAAGTCTATGCTGCAAAATGTTTGGCTTTCTTCTTTTAAACCTGACAACCAAACCCCATGATTTTTTTCACCTATGTCTCTGTGCTGTAGCTTTTTTGCACCTCTCTGCTTGAGTCCCTTAAAGTGTACTAAAAGAAGTCGAGGTGGTTAAAAAGGCATGGGACTGTGAAGGGGAGATGGGGCTATGGGAGCTGAGCAAGGCTGAGCCACACCCCAGGAAAAGGCATTGTCAGCTGAAGTCAAGGAGAGGTAAGGGCCTGGAGGGATAGGGGAGAGAGGGCTACTGGAGCCTGTCCTTCACTGACTGAATAGACAACCCATATACCAGTAACAATAAATAATTTCATGAGGAGCTAGATAAGCTTTGAAGGGGGGGAAAAAATAGTAGGGAGTGTACTGCAAAGTGAGGAGGAAAGCAGCTGTTGCTGTCTGTCCTCTATTTGGCAGCAGCTCCTTTGTGAAAAAAGCAATCAAGAGTAGTTTATGATGCTAAGACACTTCAATGACTTGTATTCAGTAAAAATCATTGATGTTTCTGCTTTATGTAGATTTTGCTACTTGCAGTTGAAAGTGTTTCTCTGCCTGAAATCTTATTTTGTTAAACCTGGCAATAACTAAAATCACAAGTTTCTTAAGAAAATCCTCTGGGCTTGAAAGGGGATGTATGTGTTCATTACCCCTGCAATTAGCAGGAAAACTCCACCTCACAGGGCACTCCTGATACCCCTCCTCACAGCTCCCTAATCACCAGGTGCTATTCAGATTGTAGATTGCCACTGGTTAATGCACATTGTAGAAAACTGATTATGTGTCACTGTGAAACACTCCAAGAGCTGGGCCATAAATACTTCCATCAACTTGTCTCTCTACCATCCCCGGGACTCCACTTCTTGCAGTACAGCTAATCCCTCAAAATGTAGTTTGGAGTTTGGTTTCTGTGTGGCTGACCCATATGGAAAGGAAATGTTACCTTGGGAACGAGGTTAAATGATAGGCTTATGGACCTACTCTCTTTTTCCCTTTTATTTTGTGATGGAAATGTAAGATGTTGTGAATGGTTCATCATAACATATGCCAGCAGAAGCATGCCAAAAATAATAATCTGAAGCAGCACACGGTATGTAACGCTTGCATACTTCGCCGAGAGTTAGAGAGATCATTGAAACAACACATGTCAGATGCTATTACTGTCATATTGTTGGGGCCATCTGTTAGAGCCCAAGATCAAGACCTGCTGCTTTCCTTGGAACGGCAGCTCCACAAAGGACTGTGGCAAATTGAACTAAATCTGCTCAGGCCTGGGGAGTTCATCTGAGGGGTTTGCTTGTTTTATTTCAAGATTTCATCGGGGTAAAGCCAACAGTACATTTTGGATATTGCTCAAGGGGAAGTTTGGGAAAAAGCTTTTTAGTTATATTTTGTTTAGGGAGCAAATAACAGGTACGAGATAAGGACTTAATTGTCAGGCTGGGATAAGTACATTTGCACCTACAGCTGTGCTTCTTGGGAAAAATACATTCATAAAGTTCATACAAATGTGCACAAAGTTATTTGCAGCTAATAAACAATAATTTGACAGCAATCTGCTGTTATATATGACAACCAATTAATGCAGTTGACTACAGAGACAAACATTTTCAAAGAAAAGACTTTTGAAATTGTATATGGAATTTGGATGCCAAATCCTCCTAATGGTCTTCAGAACATCTGTAAATCTATGTTATGCATGAGATGAAGTCCTATGTAACTTTGGATCCAGAGTCTTGTTATTGACGGTAGTGGGCTGGATTTCACACATGCACTCAATGTATCGATATAGCTGCACATGCACACCTATACATATAGATATGTATATGTACCTATAGATGTGTGTTTTCAATAGTATTAACATAATGACACAGCTCTTAACTTACATGAATGCAGTGGAACTTACATAATGGGCAGATGTTTTACTGATGTGCTTCACAACAGTCTCAAACAATGTCATTCTGGCACTAGAATACTAAAGAATTAAATGTATTGATGTGGAAGATGGGACATCTCTGTTGTGAAGACAGACGTGGTTCAAATGCCATGAAGTGGGAGTAGTCTTCAAATGTAGGTAGAGGACATCATAAACCTGGAATATTTTTGTGGAGGCTTTGTTTTGCTGCGTGTTGGTGCAAGACTTGGACCCAGCTCCTACCTATTCCGCACTTTCCAGTTAGTGCGGGATCTTGCACCACAGAAAGCCTCCAAAGCTTTGCTTCAACTCTGATGCAGAAAGAGCTTCTGCTTGGAAATCTACAACAGATAGATATAGAAATCTACAACACACAGATGCTTTTCCTATGGAGTCAGGATGCACATGTCCATTGGGAGAGCCGCCTCCTGCTCCTGGAGGAGCCCAACAATAGAGGGTAGATAGTAGGAGAAACCTTCCTGGGGAGGGCACAGGAGAGAGCCCCAGGGAGCTGGGCGCTCAAAGCTGCTGTTGCAATAGAGAGGGAGCAGCAGGGATATCCTGGTTACTCTGCAGGACAGGAGGGAGAAGCATGGGGAAGAGAGAGGACTGCTGGGAATTCACTGCTGGCAATATCTTGTCCTTCTGCTCACTGGCTGTTTCTGTGTTTTACCCAATGATTGTTTCATGTAAAATCTGTGGATGGTCCTTAGTGTTGGACTAGGATCCACGTCCCTGTTTCCAGGAGAACACTCTCAGTGACAGGACAGAGACTTAAATTTATTAACTGTGCCTTCAGGGCCTGGGGAGGGAGCTGTTGCTTGTGGAGGTCAGACTCTGGGATGGTAACTTTATGCTCACAGCAATTTTGTAATCTACTGCTGTTCTTCCTTCTGGGTCTCTTGTGGGGAAACTGGTGTCAGAAAGATGCTGCTGCAGCTGTTGCAGGTGAGGAGTAATCATCCCAACTGGAACACCCTCTGTGCACATACCACTGTCTGGGGATGCTAACAATACAAACTGATTATGCAATGCAAAAGTATCTAACAATCTTCTATTTATTGTCTTCTCAGGAGGAATTCCCCAAGTAGATCTCTGTCACTCCTTCCAAATAGTTTTACTCATTGCAGTGTTCAGTTAGAAGTTTTTGAAATATATTATTGGAAGTCTTATTTAATTGAAATGCATTGTGTCCAAACTAATTTGGAAGACCCAAAACTGATTTCATGACATACTGGAAAACTCTTGGGTCCTTGGAGGAGGGAAGTGAGCTTGAACTGAAAGATGGTTTGTCAGCCTTGGGACCAGGCAAAAGGCATGCTGTTCAACCACAGGTACTGTGGAGTTAGTTATTTGTCACCCTTTAGAAGAGCTGGCCTATAAGAAAAGCTTCCATAATATGAAATAACCTCTCCTTCCCTCCCTCTCTGAGTTCGATCTCAGTGTTATTTGGGGTAGAAGCATTTTTTCTGATTTTTGGAACTTCTGCCAAATGACAAGCTCCCAAGACGGGACATTTCAGCTCAGTGAGACTGATGGTCTTGTCACTTTTACTGCCACCTCCAGCAAGAATGGGCAGTGATGCCAATTTCCCTGAGCAGCTGCTGGCACCTGCCACCAAACAGAACTCTTGGGGGGGTCTACCAGCAGATTGGCTCCAGCTGAGAGACCACACAGCTTCCAGCATTTCCAGCCTGGGGCAGGTGTGCCTGCAGTCAGGATGACTGATCTCAGAGGGCTGCCTTGGATTAAGGAAAAGCTTGAGATGTGTCAACTGGCACATTTTGGGCTGCAGAGGGCGGTATTTTTTGACTAGTCCTTGTTTGAATGTGCTTTCAAAACATTTCTGAAGCTCCTCTCAGGATTTCACAAAATCTAAGTACTCATGTTCCCTCTTTACTGACACTTCAGACAGGCTCTCTAATTTCATTTAATATCCAGCCTGCATGTAACCAGAAAAACTCTCAAAAATAGGTCCACTTGTAAGGTCACGGATAAAGAACAGTCAATTCCTTAATCTGACCGGCAGTGGAGCAATTCCTATATATTTCATAGTATGTGGTAATAGAAAACTTTCATTTAAAAAAAAGCCTAAACCATCCCAAACTGCCCTTTCCATGAATGAATTCAAACACAAAACCCGCCTGCCTACAGTCTGCAGGAGGTCAAACAAAAGATGTGTCCAGTCTCAGTCATAATGGTGCAGATAAAGACTATTGCCAGTCCCACTGCCAGGCACTGAGTAGTTCCTTGGTGGATGGGGTTTGTTCAGTCCCAGCAGGGAGAGAGGCAGCCCCACTGCAGAGGCTGTCCAATTATGTGGATTTCTTCAGGAAATGCTGTAAAAATGTTTTCCTTCATGAGCCTGTGCTTGAGCTATGTCTCTGCAGTGATGCAATATTTTTGTTCTATATGACTTTTTGCAGTGTTTAATGATGTGGCAGGTTTCAAAAATGTAGTGATTGCAAGATCAAAATGTGTAGTGTAAAAGGTAGCAGAAGACTGATTTGTTTGTTTGTTTGCTGTTTGCTTGCTTAATTTTCCTTAGGTTAGAAGAGTGCAGAAGAATTCAACTAAACCAAAGGCAAAAGATGGTGTGTTTTATTTTTTTTTCAATCCTGATGAAATATAGACTTCCTTGTTTACACTGGGAATATTCTTTAATGCAGGCAACCCTTGAAGTAATAGTATATATGGGGGAAGCTGGGGCTGGAGCTATTTCTCCTAAGGGAATTGTGAATTAGTATGTGTTCCTCTCTTTCTGTTGGTAGTAAAAAGTACATCTATAATGTAGCTTCAGTCCATGTGGTTTAATATCCTAGTCTGGTTCCCCCTTGGGATGTAGTGGAAGTGGGGAGAAGGAGTATATTTAGAAAAGGAGATAGTTTGTCAAGAATTAAAGAGCATTTTGATCAAAACAAGAGCCATGAAATGCAATACATTCAGTAGAGGTGATTTCAAATATGTTGTCTAACAGTTGTGCAATGCTTTTGCTGCACCCTATGGTTTCTGGATTCAGAATTAGAAAAAATATAGTCTGCCTTGGTGTTGTAAGAAATCAAGAGTTCCAAATGTCCTGTCTCTGTTAATGTCTGGCAGTGGGTCCTCAGGAAGAGAGAAAGAGAAACTGGGTGAGGGCTGAGGGAACCTTGCCAGCAGCCAGTGCTGGTGGCCTAGCATCCAGGGGCTTTGCCTCCATGTTGGGGAGTGTTGGGGAGCATCCCCCCCATATCTGCTCTGTCAGCACAGACTTGCCTTTTGGGTCCTCTGTCCCCTTACCAACCCCCTGTTCTCTGCTGATGCAGGGACCCTACCCAGGAATTTTTTGTGCTTTCAGAAGTGTGCTGCTATTCTCCCCCTTGAAGGGCAGCACCAAGGGAGGAGGCAGAAACTGAAACCCGTTTTCAGCCTGAATTCTACTCATTTTAGTTCTGAAGAGGTCAGTGCCCTCCCCTGTGCCAAATGCCTGTTCCTAGAAAGCACAGCCACAGAGCCATTTAATAGACTTCTCATATCGCTGTGGGAGAAGCCATTTATTCATTTTATCTGCTTTTTCCCCTGGGGAAGTAGTCCAAAGCCTGAAGTGGCATAAGGGAAAGCTAGAGGAATACTGACAGTTCTTGTTTTGCAAATTGTTGAACCCATTTCCCACCGTTGCTGGTAATGTCTTTCATTATGCCTTTAATGAAATTGTATTGACATATTTATGGTCTAACAAAATAAAAAAGACAACCTGGAAAAGCAGTTTTCAGCAGCTGAAATGTTTTAATAATGGTTTTGTAATTTATTTTGATTTATTTTAGTCAGAAACTTTGGCAAAAGAAACTGCGGATAATTCAAAACCACTAATGAAATGGTCTCTAGACTGTGCCATTTAAAATCTCTAAGATGTATTTTCTGCTGCCTCTCCTTTGAATTTGATGCCCTTCATTTTTACCATCTATGGGGAGCTGGCTACAATGTGTTATATCTTCTTCCCACACAGCCTATTTATCCATTATTATATTTTCCTACTCTCTTATCACTGGGAAAACAGAACTTTGACATACCATTTTATGATTTATATTTTAAAATATCCACCTGATCCAGTTTTATTATGTGCTCAGTTGTTGAATTCAGAGTGAGTTAAAGCAGGGACTTTAGCACCTGTTTTGAAATTGTTAGGGATTTGACAGAAAGTTTTGTAACTCTTCTGATGAGCATCTGTCAGGTTTTTTTGTGGGGCATCGCTGAGAGCTTCCAGATAGACTGTCATGTCTGGTGGATCTGGACATTTCGTAAGCCTTGGATCCAATCTATGAATTGCACACATTTGCTTGAGTGCAGTTAGTGCAGTTCTGGTTTTAGCAGTAGAGGACATGGTTGGTGTGGTCCCCGTCCCCCCCCCCACTTTTTTCTTTCCTAACCTTAGTAAATGAGTCTGACTGAGAGTTTTGTGTTTTCACTTCAGTCAGCCAATTGCTGTATCCATCTCAATTAACATCTGAATTTACTTTCATGGAAAAAATAGGCTATTGGCTCTATCCCAGAGGTCACAGCAGACTTAGAAAATAAAGGTCATGTTCTATCTTGAATTCAGAATGTATAGATGTTATATGAAGATAAAATCTGAAACCCAGAAGGGAAAGGAAGACATATTTGCAGCTATACTATGTATATGTAAATGGTAACAGATGATTTACTGTGGGAAGTGTGGTATACTTTTGTTCTTTTAAGAAAACAATGTCATAAAAATAGGCAAACAAGAAAAAACCCAAAATGGACCATTGAATAACACCACATATTCAATCACTCATATATATGAGGCTGGGGGAATATACACTAGTTTCTTAGGATATGGCCAGCACATATATATACCCTTAGTGGCTAATCTGGCTTCTCCGAACATTAGTTCCTATATCACAGAAGAAAATAAGGATATAAACATAAAAAATAAAGATGAGAAACAATACATATACCCATGAGATCTCTGTATGATCCTAATCCGTTGTCTGTATTCAGGGAATACAGCTTTCTATGAGAGAAATAAAATAGATATATTTATAATCTATCAGCACTGGTCTCATATTTCCTTTCTTTGGGGTTTACTCTGATTTAATTTCATAGTAGCTATGCTTTTCCCTTTGAAATTCACCATCTTTAGCTCAGACACAGGGATGTGGAACATGTCAGAAGCAGAACTCTTGGCACAATTTTTTCACGTGTTCTAATTTAATCCCGTTTCACATTTTCAGTCTCCTCCTTCCCCTGCTGTGACTTCTGGCTTGAGCTTGGGCAGAGTTCACCATGTTTGAGACATGGTGAGTGCAGAGCTAATACATCATTTCATCCTCTGCAAGGTGGGGGAGACATGTCGGTGAGGAGTACAAGGAGTTTGGCCCAGTTTTTCAGCAAAGATGTGTGTGAGTTGTCCTTTAAAGCCATTTGTGGCTTTTACAGACATACTTGTCTAAATGCCTGTTTCTATTTATTATCGGCCAACTTCAGGAGTACGGCCACCACAGCTCATGTACTTAGATAAGTGTCACATTCAGATATGGACAGCTTTTCTTTTATTTTCATTTGGTCTTCTGAGAAGCAATCCCTCTGCACTGATACCTTCAGTAGTCATGCAGATGGAGAGCTGGGTCATGTAAAACCTCATCTGTGATCTAACTGCTGCAGACAGACAGGCAAGCAGTGCACACAGTTTTACCTGGGAATTAAGGCTGCCCAAGTACATTTCTTGACAAAACCACAAACCCTAATGTGCAAAGAAATCCTAAATTGAGGCAGCATTCAGGGCTTTTGCTAGAGGCACCTCTAAACATTAGCCAAGTGATGCTGCAGCTCAGTTATGCCATCACACCAATGACCTTTAATGCAGCAGTACTGTGTGTAGCCAAAAAAGAAAAATATTATAATAATGCACAGGTTGAAATCTTACAGTATTTGATTAGACACTGATGCATTGAATATGAAAATCATATTTTTTTCTGTAAAAGAAGAAAAACAAATCAAGCTGATGATTTCTGCATATCCTACTTTACCTAAAACTCACATTTCTAATATGTTTTATTAAAATGTATTATCTTTTTTTTTTTAGGGCAGTGGACAATTCAGTTAACTTGAAACCACACACAAACTCACACTGAAATCTCCCCATTCCCTGTTCCTTGCTTATATTCATCATATCCACAGCTCTGCAGTGACTGTAGTCTCCAGGTGTTGGTGTGGGTTGTTCTGTTCAGTCTTACAGAGAGAGAACTGGAAGCTCAGATGGAGTAAATGAGTTCCCCAAGGTCACATGTGATGTTTGCAGTAGGAACAGGAGCTACACTGAACCTGTCTGGTAGATCATTAAATGTGAGACTGTCTTGCCATGTTGTTGCAAGAATAGTCTCACAAGTGAATCAGGGCAGAATATGAGACAGTTTGTGGTTTAGCATATAAATGTGTTTTAACACTAGTTTATGACATGATTATCCAATGCACCTGTGGAAACCATTAATGATTTTTTGAGGATCATAAGGGCACTGGAGCAGACTTACAGTCATGCATCCTGTCTTCCGTGCCTCAACAGCAGATGAAGCAATGCTGCAGCAAACATGCTGGTTCCCACATCATATCTTACCTGAGTCTCATAGAAACATGATGTTAAAGCAACATTCTTGAATATGTACAGAAGAGTATGTTTTGGGCTGCGATATAGACTTAGCCTCAATTATAAGTTGTGGTGCTGAATTTCTCCTGTCTTTATTTTATAAAATGTCTTTTGGCTCTTGTGACACAGAAATACATAAAACATAGAACACAAATACAATCTAGCAGCATGGATTAGAAGCCGGTATGCACTAGAAGAAATCAGTCAGTTGTCACCTCTAAAAGGTCTGGCATTTGTTTCTCTGAATGGTGTAAATATTCTTTGAGTCATTCTAAGGATGAATTTAAATGGTGGATTCATAAAGTAAAAGATTTAGTAATGTATGAGTATATAACATATTGATTACTAATCTGCAAAGGCTGCTCTACATCCTCAGAAAACACAGAAGTTTAAATCTAGCTGTTAGCTAAAATGTTAGTGCAAGTTTGGAACTGATCTATTGTGATGTCTACTAAATTCTATATTGTTTATTACTTTGTCTAAAGAATTAGTGACCTGATAGTACTCCTGGGCCATTTTAGTGTCAAGATTAATGATGTCTTCTGTTATTGATGTCCGAAATGTGTCTCAGGCTATATCAAAGGACAGTACACTTTTCATTTAATGTGGAGCTTCAATGATAACACTCTCCAGGTTTTCATAGGATTGATCAACATGTTGGAGGAAAAAGTATCTCTTTCTTACATGCTATTTAGTTTTAAAAGTTGATAATACACAAGAAATGGAAGAATTTTTTCTTGCATAGAAGTAAATTGCAACCATTTGATGAATGACTGCAGCATGTGTAGTAATTAAATTTCAATCTTCAGACAGTTTGTTTTAAATAAAAATCTTGGATAGTTCCCTACCAGTGCTTCCTACCTGGCTGTGGCTTTTGTAGAGGATACTGGAGAGGTAGCAATGGAGGCCTGTTCTCTTTACCTGTAAAAGAGGAATTGTACAGCAGCACAGTTCAGGAAAGAAAGGTAACAAAGCCCAATTTGTATCCACGCCTGGCTGTAGAAACTTCTCCTTTATTCTTCATTATCCACCATAGAAGGTGAAGTGTCTTTGTGTTTCTTAAATTGTTTGCCTCGGTCTTACAATTACCATGCAGGGTCTGCAGCCATGACATTGCAGCTCTTCATAAAGTTGAATTCCAAACAACCTCACTCAGGCTCAGAAGGCAAATGAAGGGCTTGGGTCAGCTGATGGCAATATTTAGAACAAGAACGTAACTGTCTGCCTGAGTTGAAAGGGTTTTGCATTTGCTCATCAATCCCCTGAGACCCCCAGGCTTGGCCGCATCTCACGGTGCATGCTAAACTTTTCTGTGAATCTGAATTTATCTAGTTAAGGGAGCTAGACCTCACCACCTCTGACTTTTCTCGATCCTCCTTGTCAGACTGGCCTGGGAATTCTCCAAACTGGACCTGGGGTTGCCTTTGCCGAAACCTGTGCGCCAATGCTTATTGCAAGCTCCTTTTTTACTTGTCTCTGCTTTGGAGCCCTCATCTTACATTTACAGCCTTAATATTACAAGTGTGCATCCTCAAATAACAAACAGAGTTTTTCTTTCCCTGTAGATTTGGTATGTGGTGGCATCTGTAAATAATTTTTGCTCTCCCTTGTGAGTCCAGGATAACACTGTAGCACCTATAAGTAGTGTCAGGGTAGGAATCACTGGAAGTCCCTACTTAAATAAAGAACTCTCTCCTGGTTTTGTTGTTTTCGTGGATCCTATAGTTTCTTCTAAAGCAATTCCTGCTCCTCACGACTCCTATCAAAAATTTTCCTATGATTTTCTATGTGATAAGTTGTCTCTGCCAGCTTTACTTGTGAAGATATTTTAGAGTGTTTCAGATATGTTCCTGCAGAGAGTGTAGGACCATTCTAGGAAGGGGGTCTCCTAGCTGTGCTGTCTACTAACTCTTTATCTGTGATAGAATTTAGCATAGCTATGACAGGATGAATAAATTGCTCTCAGACACCTATGAGTGGAAATTTCTCTTCACAGCATCGTTTTAAACAGAAAGCAGTTCCCCTAAAATTTTAAATTGATGTTCCAGCTGAGAAAAATAACAGTAACTTTTGAAAGGGAATTTGATTTTTATACTCTTCTGGTTTAATAGTCAGCAGCCTTAGGTATCTGCAAATGTATCTTGAATACATAATAAGCCTATGATGAAATCAGCACAAGTTTCACATGTCTTTGGTAAATACAGCTCCTAAGAAGGGTGCTTGCACTACAGGAATACACAGAAATCACCACCCAAACTCACAAAGTGCTCAGTGCTCTGAAACCCTTTAAAGGGTAGTACTTTCAAATAAATGACATTCTCCAGCTTTGTAATCTGTCATGTGGATAAATGCCTCATTTACCAACTAGGAGGGGATCACAAAGCTCTGTTGTTGTAAAAGTTTGATTTTCCATTTCTTAGGACTGGAAAATAAAATACAGGTTTGTCCTAGCCTTGTGGCAGAATTGACAAATCATTAATTCCATTGATTCTCATGGCAGTGAAATTTATCAAACTGAAGTCCACAAAAAAGGTTACATGTCATGGCATGGAAAGCTCTCTTCTCATGCTCTTGCTTTTATACTTTAACTTTTTTTTTTTTTTAAAGCACTGTTATATACCTTTTACAAGACCTAGAGTAGTAGGTTTTGAAACCTTCTGCTTGTTCTCACCTACTGAACTCAATTGTTACACCACTGATGATGCCAGTGGTGGTAGCTCTGCTGCTGCAGGGAAGAGCTGCACTTCCACTGGAGCTCAGTCTCTGAACACCATGGAGGCGCATGAAGAGGGTTAAGGGAGATCCTGATTAAAGTTCCATTTACTGCTGCTCTTCACCAATCTATATCCAAGTGCTACTTTGCTAATTAATGACTGCTCGTGAAATGCCATGTGTCAGCAATAAATCACTTACTTTTGTTGCACTTCAGTAGTATACAGATAATGGGCAAGGACAACTCATATAATTAAAGCCTAAAATAGCCCTGTCAGTAGGACACAATCAAGTGTTTATATCTTGCTGCAGTGAGTAGACCAAACTGTATTACTTTCCTGCCTTTGCTGGTTTTACAAGAAAAAAGATGGAGAGTTGGAAAGATATGGGGCACTAAACATTTTTTCAACTGTAATAATACAAGGAATTGAATTGCATTTTAAAAGAACTGAAATCATGCCAGTTACTTGTGTCTGGAGTAACCCTAAAATAAGCCTGTCTTAATTGCTTGCCCTAATGGGCCTTATCAAACTCCAAACTAATTGAAAAATAAACAGCAGGGAGAAAGAGCCTGGATGAAATGGGGCAGTTTAGTGCAAAGTTACAGCGAAATCAGTCGTTTGGTTCCCCATGGATGCATGTAGCTAGGAAAACTGAGAAACAGAGTCAAGCCCTCTGTGAATGCACATAGGCAGCTGTTCATACTTTAAGCAATATCTTTATGAACCTGCAACTGAACCAGTAGACCAGTAAACAGCATTTCTTCTGCTTGACCTGGTCAATGCAACCACAACTGGGATCTTGTGTTTTCATTTATGAGAGAGTTGAGACAAAGTCTTTGGAGAACATTTGTTCTGGCCATGCGTGCTGCATCCTTTTCCCCACTGTGTTATATACATCACAGTCTGAACAACTGGTGTAGTTCTCTAGTTTTCCTCACAGGAGGGGAAAAAAAAAAAAAACAAACCCAAACTATATTTCTGAGAGAGTAGCTACTATTAGCCAGGGTACCCCATACTAGTAATGACATGCACAAATGGCACAAGGCAAACTGTTTCTCAGATTCATCAGAGGGAAAATTGAATCCCATCTCCTCTGCCAAAGGATAAATCTGTTTCTTGTGGATCCACCTATTTTGGTGAGCATAAGGAGGGAAAGGAACTGATCTATGTAGTCTATATTGAAAAGGTAAGACACAAATTTTGCAAGGCATGCGCACAAGAACAAAGCCTTTATTTTAATGTTTTGGATACAAATTATTTCAGAATTTAAGATTGTAATGGAAAAACAGTTTTATGAAAATATTGGAACATTCCTCCTCCCAACAGCCCCTAACATCTTCTTCCCACTCCCTTTTACACACACCTACGTGGAAACTCAGATTTCTGTGAAGGAGCAAAAAGCTTGACCAACAATTATGACCATTCTTGCTGGAGAAAGCAAGAAGTTACTTTTCCAGGAAAAGCACAATAAAGGTGAACATCCAATTTCTTTGGAACAGGTTTTGAATACTTTCTCAGTGTGAACAGACCCAATCTTGCTGCTCAGCAGTAAGAACAGCAACAGTTCTCCCATTATTGCTGGCCTAACAGATCAACGTTTGTCCTTGTTAATGTCTGTGGCAAGTACTGAGTAGACCCTTTGTATTTGCCTCATACAGAGTTTATAAAAAAAAAAAAACAAACATGAAATGAGGATCTTTTCTGAAATCTACAAACTTTCTTGAAGCTTTGTGAGTGCCTGACAAAAGCCCTCACTCTAGTGTATAAAAAGCAGTGGGATTGCCAGCTGTGTGGTTTCACAGGCTTGTTCAGGAAAAACGCTCAACTCAGGTTGGGTAGGGAAGACCTGAATCTCCTTATTCTTGAAAATGCTGCAGTGCTTCTCACCTGATGTTGCTTGAATGTTAAGCTACAGAGACACATGTGCTACCTGGATCTTGTCCCCTTCGCAATCCTCCCCCTGACCCTCCCGGCCCTCCAGTGACATCCTGACACCAGAGACTTCCCCAGTGAAAAGTGGAGAACAATTCTTCTAATTGACATTTGCTCTGCCATGTTTGTTTAGCTCTTTGGATGTTCTTTGATTGCATCTACAGGACTGTAGATAACCGTTCTCTGTCTGAGCAGTGAGATTATGAAAGAAGACCTGGGGTAGTATTAATTTAGATATTTTCAGCTTCTTGACATCCTTTTTAGGTAAGTCACACTTCTGTATAACTGCAGAGCGGAGGCAGGGACAAGAGTATGAGACTGTCAGAGCATCTGCAAAATGGGCACTTCATGTTTTTAAAAAACATGCACTGTTGTGGAACAGAAGCGTAATATATGCCATTAACATTAGTGTCATCCAGCAGCCTCTAAATTGCAGATTGGTGGGAAAAAATTGATACGAAAATATAAACAAGAGAAAATGAAAACTGTAATAAGCTCTCTGCATAAGAAGGGTAATCTACAATCAAATATAAAGGCTAAACTGAAACTATGTGAAGGATGAGACATATTTCATATTTTAAAGCTAAGACGGATGCTCTGTCTCTCAGCCCCAAAGCTGTGACAAAAACTTAATGGTGTGAAGCAGAGACACCATGTCAGGCTTCACTCTGCATTCCTGGCTCTGGATGATTTATCACTTGCAGCCATTCTGTTTGCTATTAATTAAGCACAAAAGTTATTTCAGTAAGTTAGCTTGGCTATGCTGCATCCCCTTTTGAGCTAAGTTGGAAGTGAAAACAAAAGGCCTTTATAGCAGCTGCCGTAAATTCAGGTTCCAGATGTATTCCTTTGCATTTGCACACTCATAAAATGAAAAAAGGCAGCCTCAATTATCTGCTGTAAGTGCTCCAACAGTCGTTATAAATGTGGTTATAAAAACTGTTTAGTTCTTAACAAATAACCTGCATGTATTATAACATAGCCATGAGGATGGATGTGATCTGGGTGGTATTACCAGAGAAATCTGTCATTCCCCACCCCCCCGACAGTAGCCATATGGGCTTCGCTTTATGCTTCAGAGTGCAATGAACTATTGACCACCAAATGATCAGAGAGTGACATTCACTGCTGAGAAGGCCCTGCTGGAAGTGCCCTCTGGGAGACAATGCTCAGCAGCACAGGTATTTCTTGGAACCGGAGCTGACTAGAAGCCAGGCTCTCTGTGTAGGTCTGACTGCTTTGGAAATGTCAGTAGTGTCAGCCAAAATGGGAGGCTTGAGAAACAGGAAAATAGAGCATCTTGCTGAGCTACAGCAATAACAGTGAGTGGAGAATGCACCCCTTTACACAACTTTCCTGGTGACTCATCCCTACTCTGCTGGCACTCAGGCACACACCTGTGGCAAGAAGCTGGTCTTTTCCCTGCTCCATTGAGAATTATTTCCTCTCCCTGTTATTGTGTCAGGGGAGTGCTGGTCATCTTCTGTTTCTTTTTTATTTCCCTTCTACCCACAGAACATCAAAGTATCTTCCCATTTTCTTTTTCTTAATGGCAAGTAGGAAGAATGAAAGATAAACCTCAGTAAAGGCAGCCCCAGAATATCTGGGTAATTGGATGTCTTGTGATGTTGTCAAATTATGCTGGAACACAAAATACAAACCTGATGACTGATGTGGCTTTTGTTCTCCAATCAGCCAATTATAAGGTAAATACTTCCTTCTTTCTTTTACAGTGATGATAAATTGAGGCCAAGATGTGTTTTTAGTGATTCAGGGGACTAGGCAGTATTCAAACGCATGATGCAGAGGATTTTGTCCCTCCAGTGTCTGAAAGTCCCACTGAGCATTCCTGTCAGAGAGTCCTTGCATGGGTGGGAGATGTGCAGTGTGGATGAGCTGAGAAAGGGATGCCAGGATCACAAGAGACAGTAGGATTTAGATACCACAAACAATGGTATCTAAAACAGCCAGTTGTTATATCTGGGCTTCAAATGTACACCTTGTATCTGTTCTTTCCTCTGAGGATCTCAAGAGTTCTGCTGCAACCCTGCTCCAGTGTAGTAAAGCTGTGTGAAGGAGAAACATAGTTTTTATTCAGGATAGAGATTTTAGCATTCCTGTCTAATTCCATGCTGAACAGCTGTTTGGCAGCTCCTTGTGCTAAACTTTGAGTAGTCAGTCCACAGCAGGTGCTAAAGGTTCACTCTGCTCCTGAAGTCATCCCTAAATTTTAAGTAATCCAGACAGTACTTCAACTCTCAGTTCAGCTCCTTAAGAAGAACGGATCCCCAAGACCACAGCACAGGAAACCTTGTATCTAGTACCACCTTTCATATGCTGATTTTAACAGCTCTCTGAAAAACAGATTCAATTACAGTTTGCCTTGGGAGAGGCTTTCTTCAGAGCTGCTTGAACCCTCCCCAAGCCCCATTTACAGACCAGTGTCTGCCAGGCTTTGATGTTTGCTGGAGGAGGTCCAGTCCATGGGCAAGTAACCAGCTCCTGCTGATGGGGCCAAGCAGCACATGTGATGAGTGTGAAGAAGCCTGTGGGGGTTTCAGAAAGACAACACCCCACCCAGAAAGGTAATTTTAATGCCTAACAGAATTTCCCAGAGCCAGAATTGCTTACTTTTCTGAAAGTAAGAATTTTAGCTGGTTGAAATGAGGATACACGATGAGAGAAATTTAGTCTTGATGGAATATTCTTATAAATATTTTATTGGTACTTTTTGAAGTGTCTCATTGTGCCTCATGAGAACCATCGTTAGACATGTTGACATACTTTCTATTCAATTTGGAAATTAACAGAGTGTTTTTAAGGGAGTTCAACTAAACCCAGTATGAATACTAGGATGCAAGACAATTATTTTGTTCACAAATCAAGAAGAAAAATGAGCAAGAACATATTTGAAGACTACAAAGATAATGTTAAAGAAAATAAAAGGATAAAAGAATGCGCACAGCTATCATTCCCCTGAATATAGTGAAATGTGTTTTATGACATTTGGTTTTAATCAAAATTAGCAGTATTCAGGGCTGTTTGATTGCTCTGTGTGTATGAGAGAGTAATAGAGGCCATTACAAATTTTCATGTCAAGATCTGATTGCTCCACCTGTTATAATCTGTCTACATCCTATATTCCCATCAAGTGTTGCCGATTAGTTCTCAGAATGTAATTGAAGAATGAAAGTAGAAGAGCAAAATGTCTGATTTATAGACTGAATTGGTTATGCCCAGTGATTTTTTTTTTTTAATGCTGCCTTAAATATTCTGTTATTAAATTGATTAAGTAATTAAATGCTGCTATAAATATGTCAGATTTTCCAGCACTGAGTGGAACTCTACTTCTCAATGTAGGAAGCATTATGGAAGTAGTAGAGTCAGTGCTATTCTTGAAAGATTCTGCTAAAGAACACTAAGGAAAGAAGGAAGGGGTGAAAACCACGTCAGTGAAAACCATAATTAACATGGCAGCTCATGCTGTTTGTATGTGCTTTATTCACGTAAATAGAAAAGCTTTCTTTGCTGGACAGACCAGAGCTGAAAGAATAACTTTCCAAAGTGAAAAGATTATTTAAATGATTCCTTGTTTTATATAAAAATAGTTTTGTGACACTGCAATCATCAGACCACAAGCTGCGGTCCTTGTATGTTTTTTCAGTTGTACAACTGAATCTACAGTTGAGGAAGCATGAAAAGTTAAGACTGTAAGAAGTCCCACGATCAAAACTGCTGCATATGATGTTGGAAAAACAGATAAAGTAAAAAAATCTTTTTTTTTAGGAAAACATATAAGCTGATACAATCCAGGAAGACCCATGGAAAATTAGTATAGCAAACTGTTATAAATATTGTCAGCTATAGCCAGAGAGGAGATCCAGCTACTATGTGTTGCTCATCACTCAGAACTAAGGCACTGCAGAGCTGTGCTCCCTTTAGAGTACCTTATCTGAGCTCCCTTTCTTCATACCTAACGGCACCTGAACTCCTGCTGAACTCTTCCTTTCTCTCTTTGGGTTCAATCCTGTATTTTTTATTTACCCTGTACTTAGACCTGGAGTCTGTTTAAGTTGTACTAATGGCTGTAGTCTGTTTTAATAGTATCCTGGAGAGTCACAGTCATTGTCTGTGTTTACAAATTTTTGAAGGAAGAGAACAATCTGTACCTGCCTTTTTGATGGTGTGCTGACTTCAACATGTTGTTTGGCCCACTCGCTTGTATGCATGGAAGAGGGGGGTAGCAGGTTGTATATCATGCAGATGTGGTAAAAGAGAAAGTATGGGAGCCCATGAACCCAAGAATTTCCTTCTGCAGCGGCCTTATTGCATGGGTCCACTGTCACACCCCATCTTGTACCTTCTTTCTGGCCCAACAGACCTTACAATATCCAGTGTGTCCCCATTTGCCCTTCAGAAATAAATGGAGATTTTTCTCGGTTTTGGCCAATATCCCAGATGGATTTTGTTTAATTAATAAGTAATGGTTCTGTGCTTTGGATTTGTTGCTACTTCATGCCCGGGTCCCTCCATTGAAATCAGTGGATTTTGGTCTGCAAAGCAAAAGGAGTTACTACTTCCAGCAGTATCACAGCATCTCTCTGGAGAGGAATCATTTATTTGCACTCTCTAGCCAGTGCCTAAATAGAAATCTGTGTATAAAAATGTTTAAAGAAAGTTGAGGAAGTTATGTTCATTTGTACACTCTTGAGGATATAGCTCGCTTGTCAAAGAGGGTGGCTCCTTCACTGACCCCTCTCAGAAGGAGCAGATGTATTTGCATGGACAGAGACACCATGGTTGATAAATTTTTCAATATTAATTCAGAGTTTTTGTTGCTGTACTTTGCTATGATTTTTTTTTTTTTTTTTTTTGGTATACCTTTAATTTTTAAGAGGATTTTGTATTTAGTGTATGTATTTTGCCCCTAAGACCTTACTTATTTTTCTTTTTTTTTTTTTTTTTAATGTATTCCACTAATTTAAAAGAAAATTAAGGCAAACACTGAAGATATATTTTCTGTATTTGGCAAACAGCAATTTCCATGCACAGGTTTGCCTTACAGCAAATGTAAGCATCTCATTTTTAAACATCCACATGGATGCCACATTCCAGGAGTCCCAATCTACATCGATCTTCTTTGACAGTCCCCACTTGCATTTCCTCATCTTTTTTCTTGTTCACTGAGTATTTTTGGAACTTAACTGTTTAGTGAATTATAACTTGCATTCGAAGGCAGGAATTCCTGCCTCTGCAGTGGCAGGCAGATGCCTAGGCACCTCCCTGCTCGCTGTCTTTTGCAGGTGCAAAGCAGAGGGGTTTTGCAACTGGTCATTAATCATGAACTGTCGGACTCAGATATAAAGATTGGAAAATGTTTAATGTGGTTCAGATTCCCTTTTCAAGACCAGTTCTGAGCTGAGTGAGCACACACAGTCACTATTCTCTGAATACGTATCAGAGTGGATTGCATTACAGTCTGTTTTCTACTTGATGGTGAAGAGATTCATTAAGAACTTAAGAGTTCAAGGTGCAACAAGAAACTCAGGAATTTGACTCTGGGTCTGAAAGCATGTACTCTGTCTGGAAGGATGATAACAGAGATAAAACTGTCAATTTTGAGGCTAAGGTTCCTCCAGGTTAATTTAGGAGAATAATTTAGATAATAGTGCAAACGAAAGCAGAAAGCTTATAAAAGGATCAGGATAAATACTGAAAAATAAAATTATATTTTGGCAGAAAAGAAACTGGAGAAGGCCAATAGATCTTGATGACAAGTCAACAATGATTGCCTACAAAAGATATGCTTGGAATGGACATCTCCACAATTCAAGTGACTGGCTTTACTCCAGGTCTGTATTTCTAAGTCTTAAAAATGGTAGAGTGTCTAAATAGTTCCAATGGTTTGTGTTTGTTGTGGGCTTTTTTTTTTTTTTTTTTGGTAGAAATTGCTGTAACTAAGAACAGATACGACTGGAATTTGGAAGGCAACATTTGTCACTACTAAACTCATTTGCTTATATTCACAGTTCTTGAAGCAGTATCAAGTGAGGAAGGTTTCAACTTGAAACAAATCTGCTGTGTTGTTACAAGATGTGAGAGAGTGGCTCCTTTGAGATATTCTCTTTCTGTCTTGTAAATACACTTTGGCAATTTTATGTAGTGCACAGAAAGCCAGACATAAGTGTCTGTACATCTCAGTTCTTTCAGCACTATTCGATCTGAGGATTGTGCTTTGGTGTGCATTTCATTAAATGTGAAGCTGAGGAGCTGAGAATGCTTCTAAGCCCTGTGTCAGTGAACCACACCGTAAAAGCGCAATTATAAAACTATAATAAATAGTTATGCACTTGGTACATACTGTAAACTGTGCGCATGCATGGAATAGCAAAAGACTTAATGCTGAAGCATTTTCTGCTTTGCAGATTACTTTAGACTACCATGGCCCAACTGCTTTGTAAGGAAGATTATTTTCTTTTGCTAAAAGTGTACATTTTAAGGGTTTTTTTTATGTGCATAAAGAAGTAGACACTTACTTGTATCTGACAAGGAAGACATACATGACACAGAGTCAATACATTCATGTGGTGTGTAATTGTCACTTTTTAGCAAGTGGAACCTCCTTTCCTTCTATAGACAAAAAACAGGTTTCTTTTGTACTGTTTACTAGGCTCATCCCGATCCTTATTCTGTCAGAATAAATACTGAGATGTAAATGCTATTACTCCGCAGAAAATAAAAGCTCTACAGCTTTGCAGCTACTTTTTTTTTTTTTTTTTTTAATTATTATTTTTTTGTGAATGGAAATAAAGAAGGTTGAGGGATAACTCTGGGGGCTATAATTTAGAAATGTATAAATGAAACTGTCAAATACTTCCTTTGAAGACATTCCTTTTTAGCATGCATTTCAGAAAAGGAACAATTCGTGTGATGCCAACCATCATTAATTGGAATTTCTGTGTCTTTGCTTTAGTAAATTTGCTTCAGTTACTTGATCCTTTAAACTCTCCCATTAAGTGGTATGCACTTGTTAAGGGAATGGAGTGAAGCATGTGGTCTGTGTTGAATTCAGCTTAAGTGCTACATCCATTGATGAAATGAGAAGAGGTGCCCATCCACTTACAGCAGAAATATGCAATCTCCTTTCTGTGGAGAAGTGGGTGGAGGAGAAAGTCTGGGGAAGGTGATTTGGGCACCTATTTCTGTAAGACTTGGTCATGCCATTCTGTGAATAACCCGAGGAACTAAGGATGTGAACGATTCCCATGTGGCTTAACAAGGATTTTAGGGTAAGAATGTGCTTTTGAGTGCAGGATCAAGACGATGAACATACATTTTGTATGTGATAAACAATGGCTTAGTAGCATGTGACAGCAGAATAAAAACTACATCAGGATATGCATCACTGGCAGGAATCTTTCATCTTAGGCAGGTCCTATAAGGTTTTCTGGGAAGATGACCCACCTGCTTGCTATTGCAGGACAGGGTGTGTTTCCAACATATGAGCAGATCGGCGATCATCTCCCCATGTGACAGGAAGGTTCCTGAACCTCACCCATGTATTCTGCTTATGTAAGTGTTGTGTTTCCAGGCAGATGAGAGAACATCAAGCAGTTCTAGTCATCAAGTGCAGTGTGCAGCTGGCATCTGGCAGCCAGCCTCATTGGTTTGGGTCCTTCACCCCTGCAAAAAACATATTTGATGTGACTCATAATTGAGAATATGTTCTCTTCTACATATATGTAATAGATATACCATTTTACACTACCTATTAATCATGTAATTGTGTATCACCCTTTTAAATGCAGCAGCAGGTAAAACTGTTCCTGAGCATCATTTTTAATGTTATTTATTTGAAAACCACAACTGCTGTTGCAATTCTGTGGCCAGTTAGGAAACAAGAGTATCTACTGTCCACAGTAATACATGTTTGAGGGAGGCAAGAGAAGGATTAGAGTTTTATGCCAAGGTGCTACAGTAAGTGAACTCAAGTTACCTAAATCATATGAAATCCTAGAGCAGCTCATATGCTTTAAGCTAGGATGTCCAAATACCTTGCTGGCCTGATAGGCTTAGGCTTAGAGAATTCTGAAAGGAACCTGAAATAATTTCTATTCCATATAGTGGCTGCTGATGTGAATTAGTTATATCTTTACTGTACACTGTAAAATAGAGGAGTTTCAGCTTCAGATTTGTCTTCTGCATGTTAGAGGGGAAGGTGGTTTAAGTGGCACCAGGGAATCTCCCCGAGACAGGGCAATATCTCAAGAACAACCACTGGTTGGTGGAGGCTTCTGGTGTGCAGAAGAAATAGCAAATAGGCACCCTGAACAGAAAAAAAAATATCCACATCTATCAATATCTTGTCAAAATTAGGTAGATTAAGAATTTATTTTCTACAACTGGATTTTCACTTTCAAACCCATTCTATATGACTATCTGTTAGTTCATAAGCAAGTAGTTTTCCTCACTAAGTAATTTTCTGTTCTGGAATCTTCCTTTCTGGCTTCTCAGAAAAAAAAACCCAGAAAACAAAACACCCCTGTGCCAAATTAGAATCCTTGTGGTTTAGGTACAGAATTAACTAGGAGGATATAAATTAATTGCTAGTAGTGAACGTGGTTGTTAAAGGGTGAGGTGCCATGCTGCAACTTTTTTGTGTATCTGGTTCCCAGCTCCTGATGTAAAATACTTGACTCTTCCATGCACATATTTGATCAAAGAATGGGATTTGGCAGCTTTTTCTTTCCTTGAAATCTGGAACTAATGAGACACATTCATGTAAAAAAGAAACAGTCCTGGAAGCAGGAGTCAAAGTAATGGCTTTGTCTCTGTGCTGGAGGTCATGAGCACAGGACTACAGCCCTGGTGACACTGCATGATTGTGAAGACCCCTGTGACTGCCATGCTCTGCTATTCTTCCTAGCGGTTCCACAAAACACCTCTGTGGGAAGAGCAGCAGAACATCCACTGATAGCAACAGTTACTGTCCTCTTTTTTTTTTTTTTTTTTTTTTTTGAAAGTGCCCAGTTTCACTATTTCTTTGTCAACCTTCTTGCAAAACTGGACTTTTGATGTGGACTTAAGTCTTTTCTGGATGGTAAGGATTTGGAGGAGGAGGATAAGTGGCTTTTTATTTTTATGTTAGAAGTGAATGGCAGGAGAAGCACTGTTTGATATTTCATTAAGTGGGTGCTGTAGGGTGCCCTCTGCACTTGGCTCCTTCTCTGTGCAGAAATAACTACAGACTAAATTCAGTGGTCATAGTTGTCAGGGACAGAGTCTTTTTCACCTATTCTTGTACATCCATGCACTTTAACGCTTCCTTTTTCTTCTTTTGAACAAAGAATAGTATTTCAAAGGTTTCTCTCTGGCTGTATTTATCTACTGTACCTCTCACATAATTTGCATCATTTGAGGCTGTTCATAGAAAATGTACTTGAAGCACTTTTGGGAATTGAAGCATGGAAGGAAAGAAAATTACATGTTTATCTTTATTTGATTTCTTAATTTGAGAAGCAGGGGTAAGTTAATTAATTGACAGAGATTTTAGATTTATCCCATTAACAGTTAGGGCTGGGACTGCTGAGCAGCGTAACTACTTTTGACATGCCTAGAACCTGAGAAGATTGTTTTTTGTTACATATGTTTTTTTTCTCACTTCAGGCTAAGGTACTTTTATATTTGTTTTAATATTTTTTCTAAGTACTGAGAATGCTTATAGTAGCTAACAGGAAAGGATCTCTGCTTCCAATAGGTTATACTGAATGATTATTTTGCTGGGAAATTAATGAGGTGATTTTATACTATGATTACATAGCTCTATGATTATATACCTTCTCAATAGCTAGTGGTGTTGAGATTCAGAGTTCTTGCTAGATTCTGGTAAGAGACAGCTAAAGATCAGCTGATAAAAATTAGTAGTAGTATTGCAGAATCCTAATAATACCAGTAACTAATAATTAACTTTTTGTCTGATGATAATTCTTCAGAAGTCTAGTCAAGAAGTGCTGACTCTGTTGTGTTAAGTTCTGTACCTGAAATGTATGGTCTAAATATCCAAGGCAGACAGATAAGACAGTTATACTTAATTCAGTATCCTCTGTTCTGTGTGTTTGGAGGAAACATTTAGTTGTAGATAGATCAGTAACTGAAATATAGTAACACAGGATGAGGAAAAGGCTGAGGTGCTCAACGCCTACTTTGCCTCAGTGTTTAGCAGTGGAACTGGCTGTTCCCTGGACACCCAGCCTCATGATCTAGGACACACGGAGGGGAAGCAGAATGAGGTCATCTCAGTTAAAGAGGAAGTGGTCAGAGACCTGATACACTGCTTGAATGCACACAAGTCTCTGGGACCAGATGGGTTACACCCAAGAGTGCTGAAAGAGTTGGTAGATGTGCTCGCCAAGCCGCTTTCCATGATTTACCTGAAGTCATGGCTAACTGGGGAGGTCCCAATGAAGTGGAGGGTAGCAAATGTAACACCCATCTACAAGAAAGGCAGAAAGGAGAATTCAGGAAACTATAGACCTGTCAGTCTGACCTTGATACCAGGGAAGGTCATGGAGCAGATCATCTTGAGTGCCCATTACAAGCCATATAATGGACAACCAGGGGATCAGGCCTAGTCAGCATGGATTTATGAAAGGCAGGTCCTGCCTGATGAACCTGATCTCCTTCTATGACAAGATGACCCAACTATTAGACAAGGAAAAGGCTGTGGATATTATCTACCTAGACTTTCAAAAAACATTTGACACTGTTTGCCATAGAATTCTCATAGAAAAACTGGCTGCTCATGGCCTGGATGAGAATACAATCTGCTGGATCAAGCACTGGCTGGATGGACAGTCCTAAAGAGTGGTGGTCAATGGGGTTAAATCCAGCTGGCGGCCAGTCACAAGTGGTGTTCCTCAGGGCTCAGTGTTGGGACCATTTCTGTTTAACATCTTTATTGATGATCTTGCTAAGGACATAGAGTGTATCATC
>JANIJG010023202.1:0-16943 GCA_024611175.1 Megaceryle torquata
AAATAGCCACAATAGTAAACAACATGTAAAGATAGGTGGGTTTTCATAATGAAAAAGATAGGAAAATAAATACTTTAATTAACAGATGGTATATATACTCTTTATCCATTACTGGAAAAATCAAGTACCATTTAAAGATTTATCCAAATTAATTTTGGCATGTTCACAAAGTGACATTTCTTTGAGATCAGATTTTGCATCTTTTTCATTTTTACTATATCTAGGACTTCGATTTAATGGGCTGGCTGAAAACTTCTTACAGGCTGTATTATGTGGTCTGTCACACTTGTCAGATCCAGTATGTTTTGGAGAAAAAATGCACTTCCAAGATGCTCAGTGGCACCAAGTGAGCTACTTTTCCATTCCTGTTATGGAATGTAGCCAGATGTTAACACTAGTATTAATAAAAAGCTAGCTAAAAAAAGGTAAGGAACAGATTAATGATAACAACTTGAAAACCATGCAATTTTTGGAAAAAGAAGATGTAAAGATGTGCTGCAACCTTTCAAATACATTTGTAAAAATCACAGTAAGTGGCAAAGCAATGTATTTACTTCATACTTATAGGACTAAGGAGCCTTATGAACAGATAAAATTTTAACAAATATATTGTTTTCATCAGTATTTCCCTAATGACTAGATGGGCTTTAATGCTGCTTATTGCTTTTTGGATATCCCACTCTTAAGTTTTCATCATTTCTCATCATAGGTTACAAAAGCCTATGGAACCCAGCAGAGTAGCTAGGTGTCCTAAAAGTTGGCTGTTGAAATGTTCTGTATCATGATACACACCTCATATTTTGAAGAACTTAGTAGTGAGGTCCACTTTTTATGCCTGAGAAAACTGATACACTGTTTGTGCAGAGTACCAGAGGCCAGAGTGCTTACATTAAAGATGCATCATACCTGTGGACCTCATAAAAAATGCAGGTGAAGCATAGTGCAGACCCTTTCTGCTCTGCCCCCTTGATAACAGGGGGACAAATATGCCCAGATCTTGCCTAAACTTGGAGCCAGGAGACAGATAAAATGTATAATTAGACCTGAATGGGTGGAGAACCACCATTTACATGACCTGGAAGATATAAGAAAAAGGATTAGGTAGCCTCTTGTCCCCTGTTCTATTTTCTGGGTTAAATTATTGTACAAGATAAATTTATAAACCACTTCTTGTTATTAATTTTGTGCAGTATTTGAATACTTACACTGCATTAGCAACAACTACACATCTTAAGACCCCAATCCAAAACACATTGGAATCAGTGCAGAGATCACACTGGCTTCAAAAAAGAAGGGAATTGAGCCAAGATGTTAAAAAGAAAAGCTTATTCTGTTAACAACAAACAAACAAACCAAAACAAAAACCCAAAACCAACCAAACAAACAAACAAAAAAAAGAGTCTTGGCACTGTTATAAAGTTGGTCACTCTGAGGTTGCTTATAGCTAACACATTCCATCTTCATAATAAGAAAGAGCTTCTGCTACCTAAGGTTAGCTTATTAGTATCTACTTGGACACCAGGCATAAACTTCTTTCGGTCAGCACTTCATTAAATTTACAAGCGTTCCCACACACACTTTGGTGTGGCATGCAGAATACATTAGAGACATTTAACTACTGGGAGGCTGGCTTCCGTACAGAGCTATTCATCCATACCCACTGTTTCATTGGGTTTTTTTCTGTATGTGAAGGGCAAAAGAAGAAAACTCTTTCAGATTATAGTCAGATGTTGCCCATATTTGTCCACCTGCCCACATCATAAAATGGTTTAAAATTGTGATAAATGTAGCTATTCAGACTAAGATTTGCCATGCTGAATTCCTGCCTCAGGTTTGGCAAATTTTAAATAGAATGGCCCAGTCATTTCTAAGATTAGCCTTGGATGAAGTTAATTGTCTAGAAAGGTATGCCAACTAGCCTTATGTGTCATCTCCATATCTTGTTACAGAGAACTACACTTTCTCAGGGACATCGCTGAAATGTCAAGGATGTGCCTTTTGCTAACTTTTCACCTTTCTGTCAAAGGACAGACAAATTGGCTAAACTGTAGGATCTCCATCTTGGATGGCTTACAGTTTAGAAATGAGCCAGATGAAAAGATGGGTATGTTCTGAGTAAAAGTCATGCCATATGGTAATACTGAAGCAGTGTTATAGAAGGAGTTGAATCCATGCAAATATCCATTAAATGTTTTTCTTCTCTGTTTGAAACCACTTTTAAGCCTACATTTTGTTTATAAGGACTATAACAACAAAACCAGTGTATACTGCTGCTTTTTTTTTCCCCTCAGTGGAGCAATGAGGTACTCTAAAGCAACAAGTTACTTGTATAGCTGTGCAAGATTGTAAAAAATAATGTGAATAACATTGTATGACCTATTAGCATTAGTTCAGGTCGTGTTCTTACATAGATAGTTTGCAAGAGCTTAAACATGAAAAAATCTTTTGCTTTGAGGTGGTATAGCTGTCCATATGAGAGGCATCAAGGATGGAGGGAAGAGAATTAGGAAACTCAACTCAAGACTCTCAATTTGTGTTGTACAAACTCACCTCATAAAAGTCTTCAAGAAATAAGGTCCAAGATCAATTATTTCTTTGTAATTCTGGGATGGTCAGTCATAAATGACTTGCAAAATTTCTCAATTTGAATTTGTAGATGACCTTGTTTTCCCTCAGTCTGCCTCTCTAAGAAAACCTTGTGTACAGGTATCATAGGTAACAAGAGTTTCCATGAGGTTAGATGGAAAGAAGTAAACACTGTTGCATCTCAGCAACTCCAGTACCCTTTGCAAGACTGTTACTACAAAGGACTGGATACTTTTTCATACTGACCCACGAAAATTCCAAAAGAGGTTCTAAGACTTGTAGTTTTCCTTTCTAATAAGTGCTAAAAATACAAGAAAGGACTTTTTGTAAATTCAGACTTTCACCTCTGAACCACATGTTTATTTTTCTCTTCTTAATGACAAATTCCACAAGCAAAATTACATGCATTTGCTAATGCTTTTTCCCCTTAAATGGTTTCCTAGCACACTTTGATTCAATTCCCCAGTTATGCCTTAACATTGCTGGGTATATTTTTTTGTTATGCTATGTTATGTTACTGAATTATTTTATTTTATACACTTAGAAGTTTCCAAAGATTTCCAAAGAAAGTAACTATTTTTACAAGACCTAGCAGATGAATAACAAATCAGTTTTGGGAGAAAAACAAGCAAAAAAACCAAACAAACAAGAACCAAAAAAAAACCCCAACCAAGCAACAAAACAAAACAAAGAAAACCCAACCCTATCTTTTAACTGTCTAAACAGAAAATATCTATTCAGTTTCTACATACATTGGAAATTTTTCCCACAGAACACTGTAAATGTAATAATTTTGAGTTATAATTAAAGCAGCCAACTGAAATTGGATTATAGTTGGTCATTTCATACAAAATAATTTTTTTTTCATTCATGTCTATGACAAAATTGTAGACCTCCAATGTGTCTTCAGATGAAATTAAAAGTATTGAATATATTTCAAGATAAACTCATTAATATTCTTGTACCACTGAACTCAATGGCTATATGCTTTTTAACAACATTTGTTAACTTAGGATTTAACTTTATTTTATCCTGGGGAAAAAAATAAAAAAAATTTCCTTAGGTTTTTGTGTATCATTTTAATACAAATTCTGAATAGTTCTTCTGCCTCCTCTGCCTTTCTGCTAAATTAGATGTATTTTTTCAGTAACCATGTTACTAGAAAGGCTTAGCTCAATTTCAATCCCCTCCATTTGAAAATGACTATGGATTTGAGACACTTTAATCTGAGTACATTGAAAGGTCTTATTTTTAGAAAATTTAAAATTCTCACTCTACAAAGCCATGCTCCTTAAAAGGGTGACAAATGTAGAAGTGACAAGGAAAGATACAGAATCTAGACAGATATATGTTTACAGTAGTACATGGTACAATTAGAAGAAGAAAACTTGTATTCAGGACTGGATAAGGAAAAACGTTTCATCTCAATGAACAAGTAAGGGAATGCTAGAGTATGAATGGAAAATCCAGTAATTTGGTATTTTTTAGATTAGCCTGAAAAAATAGTGAAGAATGTGTTCTTTTCCACTGATGGCTACTGGATTTTTTCCAGTTCTGTTGACTGTGATTCATTGTCTGAAATCAAAGTAAGGAAAAGTCTCAGAAAAAAATAATGTCTAGTCAAAGGAATTGCAAATACCTTTTCTTAAGAATTACATTTTCCAAAAGGAGTTCATACATTTTGTACTACTACAGCCTAACTAAAAAGTTTCAAAAACAATTGTATTGGACTGTACAGTTTTTTCACATTCTAAATGTGAAATATAACAGTTTTATTTATCTGCATTTTTAAACTAAATCAAGTTCCTAGTTTGATCTGAGTGAAAATTTTGATCCAATGAGCTAATTTTTTTCAAGACATAACTGGATCTTCTTACCTACATAGTTCTTATTGCTATGCAATAAAATAATAGCAGTAGTAATCTAACATTTTAAAAAGGAATTGATGAAGTGATAAGGTATTTAATTAGGTAGGAATCAGATACAGTTCAAGATGTGATAGAAACTTCAGAAGATAATTAATATAATTTATAAGTGAAATAATCCCTTCAGAAAATGTGATTATAATAGACACATATTTCTTAAATAGAACCATAATTCAAAAAGCACTCAGGGAGCAGAGGTAGCTAACCCACTACCTGATATTTTCATGTATTATTAGGGAACAATACATTTTCAATAGTGGCTGAAGTCAGATCCAGAGCAAATTGTAATGGCTATGTATGCATTTTTACATGTGATAAAAAGAAAACATGTCAGCCAATTATATTAGACTTCAGCCTGTAAGCTTGTATTTGTAACAATAATGATAATCTGCATTAAATAAAATATTTGATGAAATGGCATGGGGAGTGAAACACTAGCATGTAATGAAAGCGGGACTGGAAGTAATACAACCATTTTGCCCCCTCTTATTAAAGACTGGAAGTGTGATTCCTTATTCTATGTAAGAGTGACTCCTGCAGCATATCCACTACTATGTATATTTTAGTCGCATGATTTAGTTTTAATAGTCCTGTGAGGAGCAGGGAGTTGGACACTTTATGCGTCCCTTCCAACTTCAGATATTCTATGATTCTATGATATTGCTGGCAATGGTAAACCCAAATACAGCTGAGCATATGTACCTAAGACACACATTTTGTATAGCTATAGTTAAGCCCATTAATTCCTTGATGGTTAAACATAGATTCTTCTATTCCCAAGTACATTGCAAATATTGATTAATTTTTATACATAATGATTTCTGAAGCAGAGACAGTTTGTTAAGGAGATAATTAGAGCCAAGACAGATTACAGAACTGCACAAAGGCAGGGATGAAGAATCTTCAGGGAGTAGACTGAATATCTACTTTGCCCAAAAAATTACATCCTGACAGATCCTTATCTTAAGTTGCTCTCAAAAATTTCCAGCAAAGGAGACTTCACAGCCTTCTCAAGTGATCTGGTCCAGTGTTTCTCAACCCTTTCTGTGGGTTTTCCTCAACGTCCAGTTCAAACTTTTTGCTTGAAGCCTACGATTTCTCATATTATCCCTCTTGAATAGACAACAAATTATCACCTTAGTCTTTGCAGCAACATTTTATGTATATAATTTTTTTTTTTTTTTTTTTTTGGTTATTTAACATCAATTTTGCTAGTCTTTCTTCTAGGTCCAGCATTTGATAAGCGTCTTTTCATGACCTTATGCTAGATTCTCTGCCATTGGTTGGATTTTGCTTCATGATCTTCTTGCAAGGTAGTGTCTGAAACTGAAAACACCCAAAGCCTTAATAATCTACACCCTGGAAGATGTTCTCCTGTTTATCTGGCCCAATATGCTTTTTTTCTTTTCTTTTTCTTTTTTTTTCCTGATCTAATTAACCCATGATGAACTGGTAAACCATTACAAGACACAGGGCACCCCTATGGAGCCCTGTCATAAGCCAGACACTACTCATTGTGTAATTGTGTGTTTGAACGTTCTTGTCTGAATATAGTATCTTGCATTTACTTTTGAATATCACCCATTCACTTGAATATCCTTTCTTCAATTTTGCTAAGATCATTTTGAAACTTAAACTTCTCTTCCACTTTACATGCAGTCTATTCCAACTCCCGATTGTCTGCAAATTTAATAAACACATTGTTACGGTTTCATAGTTTTAACGGAAATATTTAGCAAACTAAACTAAGCATGGGCTACTTCTAAATCCCACTTGGTCTAGCTTTCATTTAGTATTGAAAAAGTGTTGACTCACTGTGAAGTACTGTCATGCCACTGCTTTTGCATCCCCATTTTAGCAGCTTCACCTTGATCACACTTCCGTAGCCTACTGTTCATCTGTCATGTGAGACAGAAGACCCTTGTAGTAGTCAATTCTTCCCCAACCCTCAGCCTGTTCCCCTGTGGTAGGCTAAGACAGCTTAGTGCATTCATAATGAATTCCCATTTGTTTTCACCAGTTTCCTCATTAATTTTCAGATGTTTACAAATAGGCATCCAGCTAATGGACATATTCTTATGCTGTCCTGTACAGATATTGTCTTGGCTACATGTTTGCATTAACTTTGTTACAGACTGCTAATCCAAAAATATGAAACCTTTAAATTTTGTCTGCATTCTCTATCATTATTTCCTCCTTTGTCTCCTGTAGCAGAAAGTCAATTCTCTCCTCTGTCTTATAGTGTTGATGTGCATATATGCCTCTCATTCCTGTTGATGTAGCTAGCTCATTTCTACCTCAGACCTTCGTATGTCCTTACATAACCAAACCTAGTTTCCACCTTCTGTAGGTTCTGTTTATGCTAAGTTCCAGTAAAACCCATCATTAAGTAAATTGCTCTCCTCCTACATTCCCAATCTCATACTTTCTGTCCTTAGTATCATTTCTTTGCTAGTACTCCTAAGCCTTCTACTTCTTTGACTTGTGTTCCAAATTTCTGCATTTTTTTCAGTCTATTGATTTAATTTTACATTGTTCCAACTCTTTTTAAAAGTGAACAGATCTCATGTCACGGTCACACTGATCCATTCTGTGTTGCACTATCAACATTCTCAAACTCATTGGTTAGATTCCAACTTTAAAGACTCTTTCACTATTTGCATACTTCGCTGTCTGCATCAAAACATTATTACTAACTCATTCCAAGAACTTGCTGAGCAGTCTGAATACAGTCCTGTACCTTCCCCAAAGTCACACCATTTTCTTTTTGGTTTTTTTTTCAGAATTTAGTGGAAGTTACCTCTGTTAACCACAGAACATCTTTCTCCTGTGAAAACCCATATTAGGATAATTATGCATTCCTTGATCTAACATGTACCACCTCCCAGTATGCAGTTTATTTGGAAGGTTAGAAGTAGAAATAGTCTTCCCATTTTTTTAACTATTTTTGCTTGTTCCATACTATTATATCTTCAAACCAGATGCAAGGGAACATAAGTAAAAGAGCTTTTGCCATGCCTAAAAGGTGTAGAGGTTGTTTGGGCTTGCTTCCTTCCTGTGACATTTTGGATACAAAAGGGAGAGTCCAGCACAAAGTTTACCAAAAAAAAGCCCTTAGATCTCCATGCATATCATAGCCTTGGTAACAGCATCATGAGATGGAATATTTGGTACATTGTACATTCGTAGGTCTAATCCACATGCTGTAATAATGGCATAGCAAACTAGACCAGTTGGTTTTCCTAACAGCTGTAATATGCCTTACTTTGTAATTTACACAATGAAAGAAATGAGATGATAGACCCTATGATTATTTTCTTAACTATACATCATATTTTATTCAGTAAGGCATGACTTTAACCTGAAGTCTGAAAGACTAATCAGGGAGCAAAAACCTCTAATTAAAATGTACTCTTATTTATAATGAACTCTTAATGTTCCCTAAATCTTTAGCTGATGATTGAAATACTTTTTCTGATAGTAATATATGCTATTTTATCTAGTTTGCTTTTTCTCTAGAAACATCTGTGAAACAGAAGGGATGAGACTTTCTCTTAAAAATTGTGGGAACACATAAAATATACAGTACACTTCCTGTTATAGAAGGCTATTTATTAGTCTAAATACTTGTGCAATATTTGGCAAATGATCAAAACTAGTTTCTCCTGATGTGTTTACAATGTTCTAAATTAAAAGCAAAGCCCATTTTCAAGTGACATTTGTCATACAAGCTGAAATGTTTCTCTTATGCTGCATGTGGTTATACTTTCTGCTTGACAGATAAGCTCCAAATGTTGAGTACAAAGTTTGCAACAAAATTCTTGTGAGAATTAGATTTGCCATCCAGCAGTTCTTATAAGAAGAACCAAAGAAATCTTTCCTCACAGTGTATGATTTTTTTTTCTATGACTGTATGTTTACTTAACTTTCTGCCTGATGCAGTACTTAATCAGCTACACTGAGAAATTCTTTTGATTTCATTGCATATTCTGTTGCTCTTTACCCCTTTTTAATGTTCTTTCCCATAACCTTTGAGTGGTAAAATGGTCACAGACAAGAACAGAAGGGCTCCCATTTCTCTAGTGAATGCTTCAGAAATGTACTAAGGCATAAATCTAGCAGAAGTTTTGATCAGATGCTGCCTTCTGCATCAAACTGTGACAAAAATACCTTGGAGTACTACAGAAATGCACTTTCGGTGTCACAGAAATTGCTCAGCGCCATATGCAAAATGTTTGCTTTCCAACTCTGTTTCAAAACCTGTTACACAAACCTATTTAGTAATGATAATTATTGTCTCCTAAGGGTTTTTGACAAGTTTTGAGAGAAAAATGGGTCAGTTCACAATAGCAGCTTTTGAGTTTATTTCACTGTTACATATATATTCAAAACCCATGCAGCACTTAACATGTTGCACTGGAAAAATGTGCTTGGGTCATGTTTCATGTTATAAATAGGCAGATAGGCAAACATATACAGTGTATCATTTCCAATAAAAACACTTTGTATTCCAGTAACCTGTCACTGTTTTCATGTCTCAGATTCAGTAATTCTTTTACTCAGTTACAGACTGCCCTTGGATTTTTAGTCATCCTTAAATTTAAATAAAAATCATTGACATCTGTAGTTTTATATCTTTTTTTTTTTTGCTTTACCTAAGTGCTTTAATAACCATGAATGGTCCTGATTGAAATTACAATGAGAGAATCTGCTGCAGATAAGGAAAACCACCATTTGCCATATTCTGACAACTGCCCTGTGGGTATTTCAGGACTATAGATTCAGCTGAATCAGGAATACTTGGAAAGAGAGTAAGTAAAAAAAGTGTGCATATGCAGTCTTAAAAAGCAACAACAGAACAAAACAAACAAAAAAACCAAGCAAACAAACATACACACAAGAATAAAAGCAAGCAATCAAACAAACCTCCAAACACACACACAAAAAAAGCCCCAAACAAACAGGAAAAAAAAACCCAAACCAAAAGAAAATGAAAAAAAACCAACCAATCACTAATTTGTCTTGTGTCCCAACCCTTAAGTACCTCTCTAAAGGAGCACATTTTCCTTCCTGTTCTAAAGGAAGCAAGTGGCAACAAAAAGGGTTTTTTTCCTGCAAAGTAACTACAACATAATTAACTACAATTTTTGGAGCTAAGCCTTTTCAGAGCTGGTGCAGAAAATATTTAACAAAGCTAAGGCAGATGATCCAAGAAAATAATACTGAAAGCTAGTTATTATACCACATTCTGTAAAGACCTGTATAATAACTGATTAATATGGCCCAAGCTATTAAACTACAGGTTCATGATGTTGTTGCTTTGTCTTTTTACATTCTCCCCATTGCCAGCACCCCTATTACATTGCACAAAAAGATTCTGCCATAACAAAATGAGATCCTTGTTGAAGGCTGGATCCCATTGCCTTCAACTAATGTAAATATCAAGTACAAAGTTGACAGAAAATTTATGATAAATTAAAGCCACATTAAGGTAGTAGAATTGAGATTATCTCACTACACAGAAGTCAGGAAAAAATGTAGGTGGAAAACATTTTGTGTATACAAGAACACACCATAATACTCAAATTGATACTGAGAAATACAGTCTAGATGGCAGGAGTAAAGAAAGGGATTGTTTCTTTAGGCTCAGTTCTAAATATTTTCATTTAAAAAAACTTAATTAGGATTACTCATTTATGCCTAGATACCTGTAAATGCTTTTGGAGAAGATAAAGATAAACACAGTAAAGATCTAGGTAAATGAAAAAACATTTGAAACTGAGCAAGAATGCTGAAGTCAGAACTAACCTTGGCTAATCTGAGATTTTTGTCAAGCGTTGTTCATGGGACTGAACTAGTGACCCTGTGATTTCCTTATTATATGAGATAGCTTCAGCAACTTACGGAAAATTTGAGCATCTGGAATCTGAACTAACTTCAATGAATGGGAAAATGAAACAGCTCCAACTAGATTGCTGCTGGTACTCAGGGAAGCTTTCTGAGATTTGCCCATGGGAATAGATAGGAGGGAAAAAACATCTTCATCAACAATGGGGGGACACACAATAATTACTCTGGATCAGCAACAGTGTGTTTTAGGCCATTGTTATCCTGATACACTTCAATGTTCTTTTAGAAGAAAAAGTCAGCTTCCAGCCACATTATGAAGACATGGTGTTCAGTGAGGAGACACTGGCATGGAGTCTCTGGATTTTCTCTGTAATCTCTTGAAACCACACATGAACAGAAAGAGTATCTTCCTTAAGGAAGATGTACATTTTCTACTTATAATCTTATGAGATCCAGCTGACTTCTTGTACAATCTGACATGCTACTTAACTGTTTATCACAATAAGCATGATCAAAGTACATGAAAGTGAGGAGTTTGCAGCATTTTTTTTTTTTTTTTTTAATGTAGAGAAGTCAGTTTCCTTCTTAAACATAACATAGGAAAATGTAGGACAATCCATACTTGATGAAGATGGTTGCCCTGGCAAATAGAGATGCAGAAGAAACAGAGGCATTCAATACTTTTTTTTCCTCAGTCTTTAATACTAATGATAGACCTTGGGCTGCCCAGTCATCTGAGTTGGAAGACCACAACTGTGGGGAAAACTACATTCTATTTCTGGACACTGACATTGTAAGGGACCAGCTGTATCAGTTGAATGTTCCTAAGTTCATGGGATCTGGCGGAATTATTTCCCATATACTGAAGAAGCTAGCAGATTTGACAGCAGGACCTCTCTGAATCATCTACCAAATGTCCTGGGAGTCTGGGGATGTCCCTCCTGACTGAGAGCTAGTCACCATTATTCTGATTTACAATAAGGGCATGAAGGAAGACACAGGAAACTCTGTCTTCTAACAGACCTGTTAGTCTAACCTCAGTACCTGGAAAAATGAAGATCCTACTGTGTGCTACTGAAAGGCATTTCCAGGACAATGCCATCATCAGGCACAGTCAGCATGAGTTCACAAAGAAACAGCCCTGTTTCACTAATCTGAGATCCTTCTACGACAAGCTTACCCAGCTAGTGGGAGAAGGGAAAGCAGTAGATGTGACTTTTCTGTATTTTAGTAAGGCTTTTGATAATGTCCCTCATAGCATCTATCTGGACAAGTTGCAAGTGCACACTGCACACCCTAAATCCAACTATCCAAATAAAATAAATGCATGAAAACTACAGAGGACATCTCAGTGTTACTGACAGTGCAGGTGGTATTGCTATCCTCATCCTCTTTTGCTTTTTTATCAGGACAGGTGGAATGTTAATACTGGGGCATCCTTCTAGGAGTGCCAGGTACTGTTGTGTTATTCCCCCCAAAGGTAAGTGCTGCCTAGCTCCAGGCTTGCACATGTCCAGCAGATGAATTTCAAGCAGCTGAGGACACTGGGACTGTCTAGCTTGGAGAAAATGAGTCTGAGGGGTGATCTCATAACTTTCTACAGCTTCCTGAGGAGAGGAAGTGGAGAGAGAGAGAGAGAGATGCTGATCTCTTCTCGCTGGGATCCAGTGACAGGAGGCATGGGAATGATTCAAAGATGGGTCAGGGGAGGTTCAGACTTGACTTTGGAAAGTGTTTGTTTACCAGGATGGTGGTCAGGAGATGAAACAGGCTCCCTAGAGAGGTGGTCAGTGCTCTGAGCCTGTCAGTGCCTCAAAAAGATGCACTTGGACACTGCCCTTTGTAACAGGCGTTAACATTTAGTCAGCCCTGGAGTGGTCAGGCAGTTGGACTAGATAGTCATTGTAGGTCCCTACCAACTGGAATTATTCCGTTCTACCACCTTCCAGTACCATCAAATCAACACTGTTTATCTTTTATATTTCTCACTGACATAAATGTTATCTGATGGAAGGAAGCTAAAAATCTTCTTTCAAAGTAATCTTACTATTCTTACAGAAAATGAAAAAATGTAAACAATTCCTTTCAGCCCCATACAATATTTATAGGCTGTGTATACTGTCTATTCTGCTTACATAAATATTTTTGACATTTGCTTGTTCACATTTTTAACTACCAAATTTTTAAAAAACATATGGAATGAAAACTTTTTTTTTTGAGAATGAGAACTAAATACTTGGTGCACATATATTTGCTACTGATGGTTATAGTGTGGACTTAGAGTTTAATGTGTACTTTAAAGTCATGGATCAGCCCCTGAGTGTTTATTATTTCATATTTTGTTATTATTATTTCACTTTTTTCCTCCTCTAAACTCCCTCTAGTATTTCTAAATCCTTAATGGAAACAAGGCCTAGAGAAGGGAGCACAGTGTTCTGCTGCAATGGCTCTCATTGTATTTTATCAGCTTTTCAGCAATTTTATATACAGTATTATGCTTTGGCATTTTCTGGTTGTTACATAGACAATTAATAGCCTGGCTTTTAGGGGTGCATAATACAAATCCCATGGAAATCTGTGCAATATATCCTCAATATATTTATACACAAAACTTAAGAGAACTTTTAGAGGTCCAAATTGTTAGGAAGAAACATGTTTGGTATTATGGCTCAGAAATGTGCACATAATGGGTGTTGACTCTGGCACATACAGATAGCAAGGTAGACTGATCCTTTTACACATGTAAGTTATTAATTTAGATGGCCATTCAGTCATTTGCACATCCAAGAATCCAAATAGCATAGAAAAGTGTAAAAATTATCTGACGTCTTAAGTTGTGCAGCCATTTGTAGAGGGAACGAGGGACATTGTCAAAAAAAAGACCATGTTATCTGAATGTCAGTAGCATTAGATGGCCATTTAGCTCCCCCAGAACCTCTGAACTTTTGAAGGCTTTCTCAGATCAGATCTCTCTCAGATGCATTACAAGCAGGAAGGATGCTTACATGCATAAAATCACCCTCGTAAAATCAGGGCAGGGTTGCAGGCACTGTATTTGGTCTTACCAAGCACTTCTATTTGCAATCCTGTGCAGCTTTGAGAGCTGTCACTGAATAAATACTAGTGGAGTATCTGGCTGGCTTCTGTTTTGTAAGTGAACAAGTTGCCTGTAACTCCAGTGATATGAATAAAGTAATTCATGTATCACTGTTGTGTCACAAGGGAGTTAGCCTTGGAGACAGGAAAATTGGTAGGAGTCCATGTCATGAGTGAACTGTAAAGATTATGTCTTGGTATATTACTCATCTTAAGTCACTTTTGCACAGGTAAAAAGTCTTCCTCATTAGAGAAGGTAGAATCTGAGTTAAAAGCCTTAGGATTTGGCCTAGAATTTTTAACTTTGAATTTGGCACTGTAAAGGAACAATATGTGCTACTCATTCTTATGCAATAAATACCAAACTTTGTTTTGTTGTATTCTTGTAGCTACCAAACTCATTGTGCAATAAATCGTAGAAGTATTTTTAAAACAATAGTGTTAATGAAGGCCACATTAATTGGATTCTCCATTTTTTTCATTGTACACTGCCTATTTTCAACAGCATATTTATGTACTAGCAAGTGGAAAAAAAGTTTTTTACATGTTGGTGTTTTATTAAAACTTCAGAAATTTATTTGTGGTGCAATTTTACATTTGTGAAGTTCTACAGAAAATAAATGCTTTTATTCTCATAAACTGCACATGTGGATGTAAGGGCTGTATTGAAAACATCCACAATAAGAGAACATTAATCGGGAATTACCAGTTACCTGTCTCCTATTCATGAACAAGGGGATATTTGGCTGTACAGAATTATTATTAACATTTAAATATATCCCACACAACATGTAAGTTTTATTGAAGGCAAAAAGTTGAGGGGGATTCAGAAAATTGTAATGTGTGCACTCAGTTTATGGACAGGCATATCCACATTCAATCTTTGAACCTACCAAAATATAGGTGTTGATAGAACATGAAAATGTATTACAGTGTTTACACATAATTAAGTTAGACAAATTTAACAGAGGACCAGCTATTCATACTCTGAAGTGTTGATTAGCAACCAGTTGATATCACTAGGAAAAAAAAAAATTACCTTTCTAATTGACAGTTATTTGCCATGGACTTTTCTTAAAACTTTCCTTGGAGTCCTATACACTAACAATTATCACAGGCAAGGTTTGGGATTAGCCAAACTAATCTAGCATGGCAATTCCTGTGTTCCCATGAAAAATGACAATTTATATTGATAAATCTCTGGGGATCCCAGTTTCTGTATGTGATCTTCCTTAACATTCTCATCTGAAGGCACTCTACAGCCATTTTCTAGTTACTTCCTAGTCATCAATGTTACTTTGCAGAGAGAAAGGTTCCACTTTTGGCACAATTTATATTGTTTTGTCAGGTAATCAATGAAGCTACTGGAGTTTTTGTAACTTAAGAGAATGGGATACCAGTTTATATGAACTTCAGTAAAGCCCATTTTGTGCTCAAACCTACCTTCCAAGCTCTAATGGATGGACTAGT
Organism: Megaceryle torquata; assembly: GCA_024611175.1. Taxonomy (NCBI): domain Eukaryota; kingdom Metazoa; phylum Chordata; class Aves; order Coraciiformes; family Cerylidae; genus Megaceryle; species Megaceryle torquata. The sequence continues at coordinate 14,928 of JANIJG010023202.1, forward strand.
AGACCAGACAAGGATATTCTTTCCCTGGAGGCTGATTCTGTTTTCTACAGCACAGGGAAGGCAGGCTGGAAGGGCTCAGATACCCAGTTCCCCAGCTCCTCTGGTCATACATATATATACCTATGTACCAGCAGAAACTTGGAACAGGGGTCCCCCTGCTGAATCCCACTGCATTCTCTCTCTCCCTCCCTCCAGCCAGTGTGACTCCCCATCCTTCCTGGTACCATGTGCTGAAGGAAAGAAGGCTAAAGATGGGTGAGGAGGCCATTCATGCCACATTTACTGCGGTTCAGCAGTTGAGAGATTCATCTGGCCAGTTTGCAACTGTAGACAAGAATGGGGCTTTGTATTTATCACCCACACTCCTGCATTTACAAGGTCTGTGGAAGACACTCCACATCCTAGCTGTAGAAACAGTAACCTCAGCACAGGAAGATTTGTCATCAACTGCAGCTAACACCTCTGTGTTGGACTAGGACAATGAACATAATAGAAAATCATCTTATATTTAGATCTGGTTTTGAACAAAAGACAAATTATTTATTTCTTTCTTCAAATGAAGCATAACACTAAGGTATAAAGGGAGTATAAATAACATCTGATTGTGCTCCTAAGCTCCATGCTATAACTTTCTTGCAATGACATCCTTCAACAAATTAACTACATCGTTACTGTTAAGTATTAATTGCACAAAACAGATACACAAAATATATGAGCTAGAAAGAGGACAACATTCTTCCATTATGACAAACAACTGTAACAAGAAATGGAAAAAAACCAATAGATCTAGGCTTACACAGATGGCAACACTGAGAGTTTTAAGTCCTCTCATTGAACACATTACATGTGATAAATAATATGCAAAATATTTAAAGAATTTTATTGTTGCTTACAGAAGATACTTAGCAAGCAAGGAGACAGTAGTAATCACTGCCTCATGTCTCATATCCCCATCATTCAATGCAATTTTTTACATATCATGCAATAATCCTGAGCTTATTTTCAGTAACATTGAAATGTCATCTATATTAATTACCAAATACATACAGAGCCCAGCTATGGGGCCTATTGTATTATTAAGGCATGAAAAAAGAATAACAGTTCATTAACTCTGAATTCCACAAATACAGCACAGCAGTTAGAAGGCTCAAAAAAGCTCAGAAAGTACCAGTGATTTCTGTGACAAGGTCCTCCCAGAACATGACTGTGAATCATCAGCTCCTGAAAAGGTACAGAATCAAATCCTGGCCTTGATGACATCAGGGAGTTCTGCCGTTGCCTTGACTGCTGGACTAAGCTTCAGAGCTATAAGGAGTGACTCTGACTCCTCTTCATATCCCCAAAAAAATTGACAAACTTCCTCTCACTCAAGTCAAGTATGAATTTAAAAAATAAAACAAACAAACAAAAAACAACAACCAAAAAAAACAAAACAAAAACCCTACATATTGTTTTCTTAATTAGTATTTCATATCTACGGAAAGGTTCCATTCATTACACAGTATGGCAATTAATAAAAAGCCTTTTCAGAAAAAAAATTGTTAGTCTGATCTATTAGTACATTAAAAGAAGGGGGAAGTATCATGAAAAGAACCTCTGCCAAGTCCACGCTCTATTTATAAATTATTTTTAATTTTAAAATGAAATACTTTAGTAAGCCAAACCAAGCATATGTGATGTAATTCTAGTCTCCATGGTTCAATGACTCTTCTCAAAGACCAAGACCACCACAGCCCTGTGCAGTTATCAAGTGAAGAAGTTATCACCTGCATAAATTGCAACAGGCAAGCGGTATCTGGACTGTGCACTTCTTCACATAGCCTTGATTTTACATTTAAGACGCTCTTGCAAAATGCCCTACAGTGAGCTAGGGTATTCCAGTTCAGTTAACTAAGCCACTGAAACCAAGGCCAAACTGATAGTAAGACTCACTTCATGCTTACAACTGCATTACGATCCACCCTGGGAACTAAAATAGCAGATGATCTGCTCTGACACTACTATTGCCTGCCCGTT
>JANIJG010023203.1:0-49687 GCA_024611175.1 Megaceryle torquata
GCAGTGATAGGACTGGAGGGAAGGGATTAAAACTAGAGAGAGGTCGATTCAGGTCAGACATTAGGAAGAATTTCTTCACCATGAGGGTGGGGAGACAGTGGAATAGGTTGCCCAGAGAGGTGGTGGAGGCCCCATCCTTGGAAGTTTTTAAGACCATGCTGGATGGGGCTCTGAGCAACCTGCTCTAGTGGGAGGTGTCCCTGCCATTGGCAGGGGGGTAGGAACTAGATGATCTTTAAGGTCCCTTCCAACCCTGACAATTCTATGATTCCATGATTCTATGATTCTCTAATTTTAATCTAAATTAGTTCCTCCTGATTAATAGCACTATTATGATAAAATGAAGACAGTTTTTTCCTAACACTGATAAGTGTTTTGAATCTTACAGTAATTATAATTTCTAATAATGAATCTTACAGTAATTATAATTTGTAATAAATGTGTAAAAAACAGATCCAGATGTAATAGCAAGTTATTGCTCTTAACAAGGAGATGCTCTTTCTGAAGGTATTTCTAAGGAATTACTGCCCATTTGTTCCACTTCTAAATTCGGCTTAAGACAAAGTGTTTTAGTCAGAGATTTCCAAAGAAAAACGTTTCATCTCAAAATGTATTTCTGAATCATAAAATTTCCAAATAAATGTTCCCTTCTTATTCCTCCAATCAATTTCTAGCACTGAGAAATAAAGCAGTTCAAATTTCTCTCTTGTATGACACTACTGGAGCAAGAGAAATTTGTGTGGAGCATTGATGTAAAGGCCAGACATAATTAAGTGTATGGGATAACTTTAGCTCATTGAATAGTAATGTTAAAAGTCACAGTCTTCACTTTCTGCCAGCTAACTTAATCCAAGTTCTAGGTATGGATTCATGGACACAACTATAACAAAGTATTTGAACAACTATTAGCTATGCATTTAAATAGCTTTTGCCTGAGTACAAGAACATGCTTCAAATGAATGCTGTGTACACACACAAATATACGTGAAGATTTGTTCAGCAGCTTGCTGAATGGAAAGTGATTTAAAATACATTCTTACACTTCAGTCTCTACTGGGACCTAAAGAAATCACATATGCAAATATCTCTGAAGGAAAAATTAAAATATAGTAAAATTAATTTTAAAAATTATAATAAATCAGGCATGAATAAATTCAGGCATTCTGATGGAATCCATCAGCATAGCTCTAGCTCAGAGTCTGTCTTGCAATCTGTGACCAGGGTGAAACATAACTGTAAATAACAAGTGTGGCTGATCAGTTCAAACCTAATGAATGAAGATTAGCTCTCCAGAAGATTAGCTCTCCAGACTGTGCATGAATTCAAACAGGGGAAAAGTGGGCTTGGTCTGTTTGTTTTTTTCTTAACCAAATCTTCTGAAAAAGAAAATCCCACAGTTTAGAACATGGCAGTTCCAGTGGAGGAGAAATTACAAGGTGAAAATAGTATAGCAGAAAACCATGGCAGAAAAAAAGTTTGGAAAAGATTAGCTGTTTCTATCCAATGTAATAGCATTTGCTTTGTTGCATCCATAATGATCTAAGGATATAAGTGAAAAATGGCTTGTGAAGAAACATAGTGTCTTTGGTAAGCCAACTGATACAGCTGGGAAAAAAAGAGATTGCTTTGGACCACCTAAACATTGTTTTAGACCTGAAATAAAAGCACGGTCTTCAAGTAAAGATCAGACTGTGAAAGGCTGTTTTCAGTTTAACTTCATTTTGATAACTGGTTAGACAGTTGTGCATTAAAAGCCTGCTTTTGCATTTTTTGACTTTGCTTTTGCTTTTGCCCCTTTCCCAACCATTTTGCTCCTTTAAGAATAAAGAACATACTTCTACCTTAAAAACTTATTTTGCAGTATAATAAGCTTTGTTATGTGTTGCATCCTTGTTTTCAGAGTCATATGTTTTAAACCAGGAAGGACTGAATCCTCTACCTTAAGTCAGAAGTTACACCTGCAAACTAAATCCCAAGCAATAAAGCCTATAGCTTCCTGGAGACAGTATAGTTGCAGAATTAGGTCCAAACCCTATGAACACAGGTGAGGTTATATAGTTTTACACACGTGAACAAACTCAGTACAGTGTTTAGATATACCTGTTGCCAAAAGGGTTTGATCTTTGCCAGGTCATGCCGAGCAGACACAACAACACTGTAATACACAGTGAGGCAGTTATTACACCTTTTCCTTAAATTTCTGGTGCTTTCGTTGCTTATCTTAAAGTTTGCCAGTTTTCTTGTATTCCAAATGCACTGGAGGTCTGACCCTGGTAAGGCAGCTAAATTAAAAAAGCAACTAGCTGCTGCCAGTAGGAACTGAATTTACTTTGCAAGGTGCACCATACTCATCCTCATACATCCCTAGGGCCATGCCCCTGAGGATGGCACTTATATTTATACATAAGCCATTCACACACACACAGAAAACTGCACACAGCTTTTACCGGAAGAGAGGCTCTCCTTTCATGAAAGGGTCGTGTCTGATGTTTCTTGTAGCCTCTACCCTCTTTCTCATTCTCATCAATCAAGTTGTGGCCCCAGAAGCTGCTCATCCATTTTGCAAAGGACATGTCATCATCCTCTTCATATTCCATGTACAGATACTCCAAACTTGGGGGTGGTCTCCCAACCAGACAAGGAAAAGCTAGGTCAAATGCCACCACCAAGCCAATAGCCTCGCAGTGTTCTGCCAACAAGACGAAGCAGAAACACAGTTTCAAACACTCTTTCCGCACTCCAACCCCTAAAATGTGTCCCACTGCAGCCCTGGGCACTGTCTCAACATAAAGTCAATCCTTTTTTTCTCATCTCTTTTCAACAAGGTTTCTTTTAACCTTTCCATTACAGTGATGTTCAATATGACACTGCCGCAGGGGGCTGGTAGGAAGGGAAATGTGTTGGCTGCTCCCTGTGTTGCTGTTGAGTGCACCAGCTGTCAATACCAATGGAGAAGTGCCCACAGTTACATGCCTGGGAGGTGTCTACATGAACCCAGAGTAGGCTTGTGATTCTGAGAAGCAGAATTGGCATATTGATGGTGGTCAGAAACTGGCACAGCTGCTCACAGAGGCCTAACTGGCTTTGTGGGTTGGGAGGACAAATGTCCCACTCTTCCCATGCTGTTCTCCCTCCTGACTTCTGTTGTCTCTGATCTTCCTTCAGTATTTAAAAAACGTGGTCTGTCTAGGTAGAAGAAAGTCCTTCCTGAAGAAACTGCTTGTTCATTTTGAGTTACGAGAGCCAGTGTGATCTTGCATCAGCTGCTTTTCACCAGAGTAATTTTATCTGCCATATCAGGATTATGGGAGGCCCTGCTTCGTTTGAAGGCACACAGAGTAAAAATGCACCTGATTCTTCCTCACCAGCCCTGGGTGTAAGCCATAGATGCCCATGTCTATATCACAAAACAGAACTGGGTTGGGGACTGTTTTCTGGTCCTAAGACCAAGTGGCTAGACTGGTTACAGCTACCTACCCTTCACAGGGCCTGTGCTGTGGGTCACCTCAAGGCTGTATGTATTGCAGTGTGGCTGAAATACTTTGTTGCAGTTTTTCTTTTGTATGTTAAATTATTTGATATAACACAAAACTTCTGTTGTGGCCCATAAAACTGCTGTTGGTATATAATAAAATGGGAAGATGTGTTACATGCCCTGGGACATAGAAGAAGAAAAAGGAGGAGGGCTTTGAGGCTGTAGAGCCTGTTGGGTTAGTGTTGGAAGACTGCACAGGAGGAAAAGACCTGACTCCAACTTCTTACTGGAAGCAGTCCTTGGTGTGTGCTAGGTAGGTAGGTGCTCTCCCGGTGCCTAAGAATTGCTGTGGAGATGCTAGTTGGCCTTGGCCAGGAGCATGCCAAAAATCTTTCTAGTAATTTATTATTACAGAGAATCAGCCATGCAGCATTAAACCTTGCTCCTTGTCCCCAGCCCATTTTGCAATACAGATGTAGCAACAAAACTCTTTTATTTTTTATTCATGTGGGTGTACATGCGAGGTTTAAGTACAATAGTCTGATGTGGAACTCTTCATTCTGAGTAGGGGTGAAGGGACCAATTGGCCATGGACAGCTATGTGTCCACGTTTTACATTGTCCAAGGCAGATGAGACCATGATTAGCAGAAGGAACTGGAGTACATGAGTGTGCAGTTGGCATATCCTCAGATGCTGCCTGTCAGAATTTGGAGACACAACCAAGCCTGAAGCAGGCTGCTTTCTTGGTACAGGTACAGATGGACAGGAGAGGACTACCTGCAAAACAGTACAGTGAAAAGACTGCAGCCTGTCGTGGAGTAGGAAATGCTTCTGTTGTGCTGAGAGAGGTGAAAATGAAAAGTGGGAGAGAGGCTGTCCCACAGCTTTGGTAAAATATGCTTACGTAGATAAATAACCTGTAAATTAAGGGAAACACAACTCAAGCTGTTTACTACCAGACACCAAGATACATTGACTCACAGTCCAGCAGGGAAAACTTTAGTTGGACACTTGATGCATTTGCTTTGCAATCTTATTGTTGTTTTTACTTTTGGTCCATTTTTCCTTCAATACAGTGTCTTCAAATATATTCCTTCCACTTCCCTCCATCTACAAGGAAATTTCTAAGTATGAGATGACTAGTGTTACCAGAGTATAAAAAAGTATCAAAGACAACTCCTCTTCACCCTCAGTCAAGTGCTTCAGAGAAAGAAGTGGAGCAGAAACATTCCTCTGGCCATGGGTAAGGATGAAAAGTAGGCATAGACACACATATATAATGCATATCTATATACAACATATATAAAATTCCAGTATTGCATATACAATTATCTTTATGACGGAATCAATTAATAACTTAAAAAAAAAAAAAAAAACCAAACAAAAAAACCCCCAGAAAAATAGCAGTTATGGCAAGGATAATTTTGCTTCAAAATGTTCCAGTACAAAATCCTTGAGACTTTGCATCAGTCCTTTATATTAGCAATCCAGAAACTCCTTTTGCACAAAATTAACCCGGACCTAAAGATACACTCAGAATTTTTAGACCTGGGATAATAAATTACTTAAACCTAGGGTGACTGTGAACCGCTACCCTGGGGCACCCTCACGGCGGGAAGGGTGGAGGGCAGCTGGAGGGGGCGCTGCGGCTACACCGCCGCTCCAACAGGCGGCGGGAGCGGGCCGTGAGGCGGACGGAAGTGCTTGCATGACCCGCTCCCTCCCGGCGTGCCCTGGGTGTCCGGTGACCCCTCCCCTCTCCCGGGCGGCCGTGTGAGAGCGTCATGGCCGCCTCGAAGCCCGTGGAGGCGCCGGGCGGCGGCACCGGCACGGGGCTGTCCCGCTGGCAGCTGGCGTTAGTGCTGGGGGCGCCGATTCTGCTGGGCGCCGGCGCGCTCTACCTGTGGGGGCGGCGGGCGGCCCGCCGCGGCGGCAAGGGCGCGAGCGAGCGGAAGACACCCGAGGGGCGGGCGAGCCCCGGGCCCTGCGGCGGCGGCGGCCAGCCCGATGGGCCCGGCCACGAGGAAATGGTGAGCGCGCGCCGGTGGCCGTTGGCGGGGGCCCCACCCCCACGCACGCGCGGCGGCCGTTCGTCCCCCGCCGCTGCGGGAGGAGGGAGGGGAGAAGCGCAGTTCTTAACGTCAGAGATGGAGGGGGCTCGACCTCCGTCGGCCCCACCGGACATGGGGCCTGAGCTCGTGGGCTCGGGCTCTAGTGGGGATGGGGGGCGGGCGGGTGTTCCGCCGTCGGCGGGGACGCTTGGAACGGAGCGGAGTTGGGGGGATGCTCGGTCTCTGGCCTGCAGGAGGCAGGGCCAGGCATGCTACGGGCCCGTTCCGAAAAGCGATTGTAAAAATTATGGTCGTGGCCCCGGAGGACGCGTGTGAGGGGATGGAGCCATGGGGGTGGCATCCTTGAGCCCAGATGAAACACCTGGGAGGTCGTTCCTTGTCAACGCATTTTACGAGCACTTGGCGGCTGCAAGTGGATGGGACAGACTCTTCCGTGTTTCCCAGCGCTGGGTCAAGGGGCAACGGGCACAAACTGTAACACAGAAAGTTCCTTCTGGACATGAGGAAAAACAACTTTAGGTGAGGGTGGCAGAGCACTGGAACAGGCTGCCCAGATTAGTTGTGGAGCCTCCTTCTCTGGGGACTATGAAAACCTGTCTGGTTGCAATCCTGTGCAGCCTGCACTAGGTGATCCTGCTTTGGCAAGGGGTTGGACTAGATGATCTCCAGAGGTCCCTGCCAACTCCTACCATGCTGTGATTCTGTGTCTTTCTGTATCCAGGCATTTGTTCACAGCTTCTTCCTTATCTTACTGTGGCTGGTAGTACTTTGTTCTGAGTGAGTGCATTTGTCCCAGTCTCAGGGGTGGTACTTGGGAAAATATACTGAACCCATCTTGTCCTGAAGTACACATAAACTAGGTGAGTATGGGTCTGACAACGTGCTGCTGTTAGGTGAGTGTAATTCTGAGGTGTAGAGTAACTGAGTCAAGTTGCTTCCAGGAATAGTATTTTGAAAAGGAAATCTGTGATCTGTTGTGTGTTAGTGTGAGATGCTGAATACAGCAGAGTGGAAAGAAAACAATCAAAATCTTTTTTAAATTAAATGTTTTGTGTGAAAATAAGAAAGCCATACAGCTCAAGTGACTGAGGCTTCAAGGTAGACAAAATTTACATTTTATCTTATTGTAAATTAACATTCTGAGACTTTTCAGATAAACTGGTCTCTACAAAAATTGAAGGACGCAATAGAAGATAAGTCTGTGATTCTCTTGTATGTTTGTATGTGGAAAAATGCCTCTAAGATGCACTTTCCTGCACATCTGCAGTCACAGATGTACCGTCATGGTCATGTTGTATTACTGAGGTGAGGTGTATTAGCGATTAGCTTTGATAAGAAAGTCTCAGTAAGATATTCCTGCATTTTCTTCTCCCATTCTTGTGTACCATCTTTAATGCTCTGAACTGTCAGACCATAACAGTTTAAACTTCCTGTCTGAAATGATCAGGGGAGAAAAAAATCCACTTCTGGGGATCGGAAAAGGTTAGTTTTAACCTCGCTTATTTCAGCGATAAAGATTAGTGTTACAGGAGTGGGCAGGCAGTGGCAGGAACACATGGGAGTGGTGAGGAGGGTGGCAACTTCTATAGCTAGTGAATCATAGGTATCCTCAGGCATTCCTGGAAGCTTAGCGAGCTACAAAACCTATGCTGGACCTGGAGATGGTTACGTGAATGCCGAGATTTTGTTCCTTCGTGGGCAACTACTAAGCAGGTGGTGTTCAAAGGACAAATTCAGACTTTGTTTACTGTGGTAACTTCGGCTTGTGTCTGTGTGTTAATGGTAGTGTGCTTACTACCTGTGAGTTCTGGTTTTGCAGGCCAGTCGTGACATTTGTGTAGCTGCAGTGACTTTGCTGTTAGTATGTTAACTCTGCATTTCTTGAGTGTGTTTCTGAATTGCAGTATATACTATCAAGTGATTTGTAGTCATTCTGTAATCATACTTGAAGTAAGCACTTAAAACATTTAAGACACTTATATACCACTTGATTTAAAATATTGTCTGGTTAGCTCTTTCAGATTGCTCTAGAAATTAAGTCACTGGACAGACAACTGTATATCTAAGAATAAACATACGGTTGAGTGGTAAGATCCAGAGTTCCTTAAAGAGTGACATTGCTTATACTGTAAAGAAATGAGAGATACTACTTAGGAAAGCTGTAGAAGAAGGTATCAGATTTGCCCGATTACATGAGATAATTGTCTAGCTGGTCAAAATATGTCTGCAGCAGGAAAATTAATGTGGCTGCAGGTTCCTTTCACTGGAATGAATGTGTGGGGAGGATTGCCTTCCTGTTCCTCATGTCAAAAGTGGGGATGTCATGTAGATTTCATGTTTCCACACATATTAGTTATGGACATTATTGATCAGACCCTTGATTGAAAATACATCTACTGCAGATGCTTTATTTGTTAACTACCTGCATTGTATTGATCAGCCTTTCTAATATGGTGGAGTATTTTTTAAACTCAGTTGGACTTCAAATACAAATCAGTACAGTAAGAGCCAGTAATTAATTTCACAGTCTAAACACAAGAGGCAAGTCTTTCAGAAAACCTATTGGTCAGTAACATATGCTACCAACAGTTGCGTGTATGTGTGTGTCAGGTGATTATTCTTTTACATAAATATAACTCAGGATTTTTTTGGTGTATTTCATTAAATCAGCTTTTGTATCCCTTTGATGCTCTGTTCACTGTTTCTGAAGACACACCCTTGAATTTTTTTGTTTGTTCTTTGAAAATATGTGGGGTCTAAAATAGTCATTTTTCTTTATTCAGACCTGTTGCTATTTTGCATGCAGTTCAGGCTTTTCTTTTATCTGCTGTAAACCTCTTTTACCTGTCTGCACTATAGGATTCTCCTTGCATAGGTGCACTAGCCAAGTGTGTGATCTGTGGCTGACGTGTTGTCAGAAGCCCTTAGCACAGAGCTATATCAGGGAAAGCTGAACTGCTTTTGAGATTCCTTCTCCTGTAAGCACAGGAGTACACAGTACAGTAAACTGGTATTATTGGACCAGTTAAGTGCCAGTGATAAAAATGCATCTATGGATGACTTAAAGGTCAGGAAGTAAAATTGCCTGTTACAGAAGTAGTCACTGTTTCTTATAATTTAGATGGAATGTATTTTAGTAACAGAAGTTGCTTTTTATGGTCTCTCTTAGTTTGCAGTGAATGTTGCGTAACTTAAACACGATGAAGAAATAAACTGCTTTGCATTTATTGCATTAATTGATGCCCAGTTGATTCATGGTTTTTACTTAATCCACAATAACTTAGCAAGTTTATACCCTCCTTGTCTGATTGGAGCTCGCACTAGTTAATCAGTGAGGTAATGTATTAATTACTTCAGTATTTTATTCTCCTTAAGTTGAAATCACTTCCTTTTGCAAGTCTGTGATAGTCTGAATCTCATCCCTTAACTCTTTCAGCAAATTTGTAGGATAACCCTTTGTTTTTTGGCATGTGAGGAAACATGAGCAGAGATTGTTGAATTGTTTAGTCAGCCATTTGGCATTGTGTGTGGCAGACAAAGCCGTTTGGGTCCACAGCAGTTCCCTGTCTTCACACATTTTTTCCTCTGTGCTGGATATGGTCCTTGAGTGCAGTGATGGGACTTCTTGGCTTGGTGCGACTTCTTGGCTTGTGTGGTGTCACATAATGGGATGAAGAGCCAACTAGTATGGCTTCTTTCCAGTGTCTGCTTAATAGCAATTGCTGAACATTGCTTATTTCACTGCTGTGACATTAGATCAGCATATGAACGAATTAAAGCCCTTTGTCTGGGTATAATTATGTTGATACTCTGAATTGATCTTAGCAAAGTATGTAAAAAGTAATTCCTGTTGTTCTGTGCACCTGTTGCCTAATAAATCTCACTAGTAACCCACTGTAAGTCATCTTATGTTTCATGCCAGCTGTAGCGGACAGGTGTAGAAAACTCAGAAATGTGCATATAATAGCAATAGAACAATTGTGAAGCTCCTGGCAGCTCATGTACAGCTTGCTTATTCGTGGTAGGTGTGAATAGCAAGCTCATTTTAAAAGAAGGTGGCTGAGGAAGACTGTTAACAAATTGTTCTGTAAATTTGAGCTTAAGTATTTCTAACTATAATGCGTCCTTGCTTGTGCTCTGAATTTACATCTCAAGCCCATGACATATTTTTTGTCATAGTATTTTTTAGTGCTAAGGAGAATCTTAAAACCATTTGTAATCAGTTAATGTCTTTCAATATAGGTCCAAGAGAAGACTTGAGAGAAATATTAGAGTGCCCTCCTTCCCACTGCCCCCCCCCCCCAAAAAAAAGGAAAGATGGGTATTCATTAAAGCAGGTATTTGGAAAGCAATACTTTTTTGTTACCTGATCTCATCAAGAAGGTCCTGTCACTTGGAGAGTTTTTAAGAGATCTAGACCTGGATACACTTTACCCCCCACCGCCCAGGTTAATGAATTAAGATGGCTGAAACTGTAGCTCCCCCAAATATCACCTGTCAGACAAGGGCTCATGCAATTCCTTTTCAATCAAAAGAGAATGCTGAAAATCACTGCGCATACTTCTGTTGGGAATCACTGTCATCATTGGCTGACAGCAAGTTTCTTGTTTTATCTCCCTCAAATACATAACGTTCTGAACTGCTAGTTTAACCATATTGGCATTGCTAAGCTTTACTATTCTTGCACCTGGCAGTGTGTTGCTGTTAAAGTGCTGCTGTTTGTGTGCAGTTTCTGAGCACTTTATGAGGAAAGCATAGTTGCTGAGGTTAAAGTGACAGTTAAGATATTTTTGTCAGTGCTTAGACAGCTGTTTGCTTGCTTAGCTACCTAGATAACTGGCTGCTTCTCAAATACACAAGTGTCCTTTGGCTTAAACTCTAATACTTGTTAGTGAGCAGTTGCTGAAAGTGGTCCTAAGTACCAAGATGGTTTTTTAAGTAGCTGCAGATACTTATGAACTTCCATTCATTTTATTGATCTTGTTTACTTGTTGCACAGATTCTTTGACCAGCAGGTGACAACTGTTGAGAATTTTTCTTGTCCTATATGGATTTTCACCTTAGGGACAAAATATGTCCAGTGCACCACGTAGAATGGCAATGGGTCAGGTGAGGAGAAGCAGTGAAATTGGAAATTAATGTCTAGAATTATTGCATTTACAAGAAAATGGAAGATGGTGTGAGGCTTTTTTATTACTTGTGCATGAGGTACATGAAGTTTGCTTGCATAATCAGTTTCTTATGTGTGTACGTCTTCAATGTAGCAGTTGAGAAGGACTGGAGGGCTACAAAGCAATAGCTTAAAAATTTTGTTAGGGTTAAATCTAAGGCTTCACAAACTCTTTCAAAAACCAATTTTATGTTAAGAATTAATTGACATTCTTACTTGTCCCATTATGAAAAGGATATACAGCATATAAAGTGAGGTGAGTTCTTTAATATCTTTAAAAATGCCCAACAACCCCAAATATAAAAGAAGAAAGGCAGTAACAACAAACACCATCCCAAAACTTACCAACAAAAACATATATATATATATAAAGGAAGAGACTAATGAGATTTAGCTTTTTACGGCTTTTGTCTTCATCAGGTTATACTGCAGTTAGTTAAGTTGAATCTGTAGTTTAAACTGAAATTATTAAACTTTTTTTCATCAGGGAAAAAAAAAGTATGAACAGTCCTTAAAATTTCATATATTCAAATAAAAGCTGGGGGCATTTTTGATTGTATTTGTTTAGTTCCGTAAGTTGATCAGCTGTAAATTAATCCACTATTTCCTGCTGTGTTTTCAGTGGTAAAAGAGTTTCATGATTGCTAAGACAATAAACCTCATCAGGATCATTATTTTTAAAAGAGTTAACTTTAAAAATTGGCATTGTTTTATCACCATTTGGGCTTCAAGATGTATTTACAATATTTTGCTATTTTTAATACACATTTTCTGTACAATCTGTTTGGGATCCATTTTTCATGGGTATGAGATGGTAAGGAGCTTTAGTTTTTCATCTAAGGCCTTATCAGAATGGGCTTATTGATGATACAGATCTCTATCAGCCTTTGAGTTTAAAATGTCAGACATTCTGTTCAGTGCTGTATTGCATGCCTACTGAAGACTGTAGCATAATAAAGAGACTAAGGTTACAGAGAGAAACCATCGAAGAGCTAGGATTCTAGTTTAAGGTAGCATAAAGAGGTGATTTTTTTTTTTTCTTGCTATGGGCATTACTGTTGACTTTATTACATGATAGCATGTTGTGCTCCAACCCCTGACTCCCTACCCCCAAATTTCATGCAGTGCATAGGATCTGGCATTTATTTGCATGATTCATTTCTGTATAGTTGGTTGTGTGGTATGTGGTCCTACCTTTGTTCTGCAAAGCTTACTCTAGTCATTACTGAGTTTAATGGGTTTTCCTATGGCATCGTACCCATATGCTCTACAGTTGTTAGTCCCTGTTGCAATGCACTTAGGCTTGTCTGAAGCTTGGGATACTTCCCAAGAATCAGCGGGGCAGCAGTGACAATTTCTTGTATCCAGTTAGAAATCCTATCTCACACATGGCACTGGAGCAGCTATTGCATTTGTATATTATCCACTATGCAGGAACTGTGGTGCAGGACTGACAAAGTGCATAGAATGGAGTGGAGAGACTGACTGGTCAGCCCGAGACAGGTATTGGGGTAATGGATCACTGGGCTAAAGGAATTGTCAGTGATCATTAAGATCTACTACTACTCTAGAACTAGATTACTACTTTACCTTGGCAGCCTTAAATACTTTTCATACTGCAAATACATGTATGAATGTTACGACACAGCCTACATCTTGTCTTTTTGGTACCAAGTAAATAGGAGCAACACTGAATTTTCTGGATCACAAAGATTTTTCCAATGTGGTTTACCATAGAAATGGAAAAGGAAAAACTAAAGCTGATTTTCATGCATTTTAAGTTTGTCGGCTGCATATATATAACCATTCCCTTAGTTAAGAGAAATGTTGTTATACTGGGAGCTAAATTTAGAACACACTTTAAGTAAATGTAACCTTTTCAGACTTGGCTTAAGTTTTAAAGAAATTATTTATCAGATACACAGTTACTTGTCTCTCAGTAAAAATATCTGTACTCCAATTGTGGTTTGTGTATCACTGGAGTTACAGTGTACGAGAAGGGATGAAGTTAATATTTTTTTATCAGTTTGAATTGAAACTATTAGAAAATAAAAATCTAACAGTGATGCAGATCATCTTGTTCTGTGAACAACGGAAATGGTGCGGATTGATTTCCTATAAGCCCAGTGATTGGTGACCCATGAAAGAACAGTTCCTCTGGCAGTCAGGATATTTAAGAAATTCCCTCCCTTATATGGCTTCACTTGTAAGTCTCTCCTTAGGAGCGTGCTCGCGGGATACTTTTGTTCTATTTGTGTGCTTATATTTATGTAGGAACTAAGACTGGCACTCATCATCTGATTCTCTCATTTAGTACAGCAACTCCTGGGTTCCCTTCAGGTTTTCAGTTTCAAAAATCATTTAGACAGTAAGAGTGATAAGACTTGCATGAAATGAAGACACTTACAGGGAAACAGGCTGATGAAACACAAAGATGCTAACAAGTCAGTCTTACAGAAATCTGGGTTTAGTTTGGCACTGGTGGTGGATGAGGGGGAAGAGGAGGCAGAAGTATGGCAGCATTGACAGTTGCCAGCAAATCCTAAATGATCTTTTCAGTGCATGTGATCCAACAGGTGAGGTGTAGTGAATCTTGCAGCTAACTGTTTAAGCCGTTACTGTCCCCAGTTTATACTCTTTTCTTCCTCAGAGGTTGGTAGGATGGCACGTGTGCTCGTACCTCTGTTCATTTTGATCTTCATTTTGCCTGAACTGCCTTAAAATGTTGATCCTTGAAGCTAGGCTGTGAAAGAGCAGCAGAAATCCAGACAATGAATGATAGGATCTTTTACAGCATTGTACTTCTCGAATAATGGGTATAATCTCTTTGATAGAGAGGCTTTTTACATCCGATTCCATATAAACCACAACATTAGACAACTGATCTGTAAAGCTACGAGTTACAGGTAGCAGTGTTGGTTTCTGCAGACATGCAAATGATCCATAGGCAGTGAGGAACATAAGATTCATTTAGCAGGGTCACAGGGCAGTTAGTGAAGTTTTCCATCCTCTTCTAAGAATGACAGGCTGTTACAGTCCAGTACTTTGTATTACTGGTTGGACAAAGCAGGTTGTGTGAAGCTGTAGAGGAGATAGCTGTAAAGTTAGTTAATTTATCTAGTGTATGGAAGGCAAAGCAGCGTTGTTTTCCCTGCAGGTTTTATTAATCTTGCTCAGTAGGTCTTTCCACAAAGTGTTTTATCATCTTTAATTCATAGTCTGCTGAGTCAGCTCTGGTCTTAGAACCTATATTGTATTTCAGTAGGAAACTTCTCCTATTTTAATTCCTTTGAGGGCTTTATTGTCTTCACATATTTAGTCTTTGCAGTGGCGCAAGGGGATGGGGAATGAGGCTAGTCTAGGCAAGGGTTTTCCACTCAGACCCATTTTGTATCATTGAAGATCATCCCTTAAGTTCATAGCTTGCATGCAGTGATGCTTTTCTTATTTGAACTGATCTATTATTTTCTTTTTCAGAGCCCTCTTGATAGAGCCCAAGCAGCCAAGAACAAAGGAAACAAATATTTTAAAGCAGGAAAATATGAGCAAGCTATTCAGTGTTATACTGAGGCCATCAGCCTGTGCCCTCCTGAGAAAAACCTTGATCTTTCTACCTTCTATCAAAATAGAGCTGCTGCCTATGAACAACTGGTAAGAAATTAAAGATAATTATGTCTTTATTCTAAAAAGTTCCATTATAAATTAGGTATTTTCTCATGTCTGTCCACTGAAAGGTCCCAGGTGGTGCTATCTGCAGCCTTCATGAGATACCATTGCTTGCAGCTATTTTTCACTAGCTCATTATACTTTTCCACTTATAAATACAATTATTTTCTGTTATTTTTAATTAATAATTAATTTTAATTATTTTCTGCGTATATCATGTGTGTCCCTTTCTTGTAAGACAAAGTTTTAATTTCTTATCCTCTGGAACAGTTTTCTTGTATGTAAGTTATTTGTGTTTCTATTAGAATGTTTATTTAACTGTTAGGTGAAAGGCCAAATATTTTGGAAGGATTCTACTTCAGAAGTTAAATGGAAAAATCACAGAAATCATACTAAAGCCCAAGAACTAGATTTTGCACATATGGAAGTAACATTTACTTGGTAGCTGAGTATACTTGATAATAGTTTTAGAAGTCAATCAGTGTTGTTTATTATGGTATCAGTAGATCTGTTTATAAGGTCAAGTTGGTGATCTATATAAAGGGAGTGGAAAAATTGGCTTTGTGCAGTCTGAAATATTGAGTGAGAGACTGTGTGATTAGAGAAACCTGATCTTGAAAGTTAGGAGAGAGATAAAACAGTTCTTGTCTAATAAAATAACACTAATTTATGCCATAATAAATCCCAAATGTATGTGGTTCATCTTTTTTTGGTTATGAGGAAAGCCTATTTTGATAATCAGTTTTGCAGATAAATGGATTTTTAGTTTTTTTAATACCCTTGACCAACTCTACTCCTACATATTCATTTACTATCCCTTTGTAGTAACATAGCATGATAAATTGAAATAACTATTTTGTTTTTAAAAAGAGTTTTACCATTGGTTAAACTTGTCTTTTGGTTTTCATTATGTTTTCATCTTTTTTTCTTCTATTTGTTTTGTACCATTCTTTCAGTCCCAGTGTTACCTCCTGCAAGCATCTTCACATCAACTCATCTTCTCCCATAGGCTTTGTACAACTGTCTGGTTTCGTTTGTTTTTTTTTTTTTTCTTTTTCTGTAGGAATTTCTTTTCTGTTTTATGGCTCTTCTGGTGCAGGTGGCTTCTAGTGGTGCCTGTCAGTTTCTTACTGAGAAACTTGCAGAAATAGAAGCAAGCAGGTAGAACCAGAGCCCCGGGAGCTGCAGCTACTTTTACGTGGGCATGACCCTGGAGTTGGTAGTGGAAAGCTAATGTACTGCAGCTGAGTAGGACCTCTCTCATAGTGTTGTTTTTCTTCCTGCAGCAAAAATGGACAGAAGTGGCACAAGACTGCACAAAGGCTGTTGAACTTAATCCTAAATATGTAAAAGCTCTTTTCAGACGTGCAAAGGCTCATGAGAAACTAGACAATAAGAAGGAATGTTTAGAAGGTGAGTGTCTCTTGATCTGTATACATGAAAGTGGGGTTAGCTCAGGCACTTTGGAGCTGATAACTTCTGGGATTGTTTTGTTTGACTTCTGTAACTAGAGTAATACAGAATATTTATTTTAAACCATTTGTAGCTACTGCATATACATTTTCTTGTAAGAAGAAACCCTTTTCCGTCTTTCAAGCTGTTATCTGATTACATCTGAAATAGCTGCTGAGAAATTGATGTTAACTGTATCCACTCAAGGTATTCTTTTTCTGGGAAACTCCCTATTTTAGAATGTAGAATTCATCTAACATGCTGAGTGGATAACCCAGACAACAGTTGTTCTACTTCTATACAGTAAACAAACTTTCTGCATCATTTGTTTTAGAGAAATGTTACTACTACAGAAACCGAGGTGGTTTTGCAGTTGGAGATACATGATCAGAACCAAGAGTATTGCAGTCATTTAAATGCATTTGGCAGGTATTAAAGGGAAAACAGCTTTAGTTAAACATCAGAATGAAATCTAACTGTTAAGAAAATTGGAACAGATTTCACCTTTTTTTTTTTTTTTTTTTTTTTTAATATTAACACTATGTATTTGGCAGAAACTACTGTTGAATCCTTCCAAATACTATTCCTAATAGAAAATGTTTTGCACTGTGAGGAAGATGTGACTGAGAAGCCATGAAAATTATAGAATACCATAGGTCACGTGTGTTGTCTGAGGGCACCTTTGAACTAAGGGACACTGCTTGAAAGGACCCATTTAAATTTCATCAAGTGAAATAATTCCTGCTGATATGAAAAGACAAATGAAATTTTCAGCTGTGCTCATTATCAAAGAAGGACAGAAAATAAGACAATGCTCTGACTAGCAAATCTAACTGTTAAATTAGTTTCATTTCAGTAACAGTTAAGAATTAAGTTTGCTAAATTAGAAGGTAAATAAGATGTGGAAGTTTTATTTATTTATTTATCTGTTGGCAGAATGCCTTTCTGCCCTGTTAGACCATAGTGACTAGAAGAAGGACTACTTAGGTCATTTTGTGTAGTCCTTTGCAATCACTAATGGGCTAACAGCAGCACTTCCAGAGTTCTATATAATAAAATCCAAACCTTATGTGGTTGTGATAAACTGACAGAAGATAAAAGCCCCAAAAAAGGTTGTGTCACTCACATAGTAGGATAGCTTTTAAATGTAACCAATTTTTAATGCTGGTAGCAGTAATGTTTGTAGCGATTATTTTCAACCTTAATTTGTATTTGATTTTTAGCTTATACTTTTTACAGATCTGAAAATTACTTGATTTTTCTGAACTACATTGTTTTTCTAATAAAATACTGCTTTTACCTGCCAACCACACATGGCCTGTATAATTCCAGGAAGTAGGGTCTGTTCGTGTAGTGGAGGAAAGCAAAACCAAACAACCCCCCCAAAAACTGCCACCACCATCAAAAACCTCCTCCAGTGATCCTTGGCAGTATAATTTGGGAAGGCATTGCAGCTTTGCCAAAGGCTGGGCACTAATCTACAGCTGCCTGCTTTGGGCAAAGCATGTCTGCTTAGGTCGTATAGCACAGTACTACTGCACACTTACCTTTCATGCTCTTTATGCTATCATGTGATGTGATATGGACTAGCACTTTAAATAGGCCAGCAAGGTTGTTTCTCTGAAACTTGCTCCATTCCAATGTCACAGAAGTGAGAAGAAAATTTAGAGATATAATATGGGAAGACTTCTTCAACTGGGGAAGAAGTGAGATGTAGTAGGACTTAACATGAATTTTAAAAATAGAAAATTAGGACACATCCCAGAAGAGAATCTGTGTTAGCACTTTAAATGTGAGCATAATACAAACATAATTACTATCCTCAAAAGTTTCAAAATGGTGAAAGCCCCTGCTGGAGGTATACATTTTCACTGTTAAGCTAAATGTGTTTGCCTCTAGATAAAAACATGAAGAAAAAATAAAAGCAATTTCTTTTCATCACTGTCCATGAAGTCCTTTTATCACGAGGACATAATTTTGGATAGAAATGTGTATCTTGGAAAACACGGTCAATACAGCAAACTGGAAACCGAGGCTTTTCTTTTACCCTTGAATGGGATGTGTATTACTTGGGCAGCGACTCCTTGTAAACCAGTGGCACATTATAGGATGCTCTAGTGACTATCAGAATTTGCCTTTAATCTCACTTTCTTATGTTGTTTTCTAGATGTCACTGCAGTGTGCATTTTAGAAGCCTTCCAAAACCAGCAAAGCATGTTACTAGCTGATAAAGTTCTTAAACTCCTAGGAAAGGAAAAGGCCAAAGAGAAGTACAAGGTAGGACTTGTGATATTGCTGACAAATTCTGGTTTCACTTGGCTGCTTGTTAAAATGTCGATTGTTGATATTCTGTCAATTGTTGTAAGCAAGTCACTGTCTTCATTTCTGAAGTGTAAGAATCGACATGAACGGTTTTGCACAAAGCTACTATTGTACTGATGATGTTTTCTTTTGGGACCTCTCCAAAGTTTTGGAAACCTCAGTAGGGAAAAGAGGTCTGTTTCTAACAGTTTTTTCCCTTCAAGAATCAAAATTATTCTAACATTCAGGAGACAACACCCTAAGATGTTGTGCTGCCCTACGTGGGGCTTTTCTGGACTTGAAACACAGTGGAAACAGAATATATTGGAACAGCAGTAATGAAATGTAGGTATGTGTGTCAGGATAGGAAGGTTTATAAACAATAATTGAAAATGCATAAAAATGTTGGTTCCATATGTAATGAATAGCTTAAAATGAGAAGAATGATGATTGAGGACTTTTTCTCCCAGGATATTCTTGGTTTTATGAATAGAAATTTCATGCAGGAAAGATTAATTTGACAGCAACATTCCTGTGTTTTAGAAAGTGGCAAAATAATACTGTTTTCACTGTGGATTTGGGGTTTTTGTTTGGTTGGTTTTTTTAACAAACGACTAAGAAAAGGAAAACACCTTGCTTAGGATAAAATGATGCAGTGTGAAGTCACATCTTTTTATTAGTGGTCAGACTTACTGATTCAGCCTTGAAAATACGCCTTAATCTCCTAACTACTACAGATTACTTGCAACATTGTCACAGGCTCTTTCTGTTCCATTTCCATAAACTGAACTTTTCTATAATTGCTCTTGGACACCTTTGCATTAATGTTTGGAAACTGCAGAGAAAAAGAACTGTGGAAGTATAAGGAGCAGTAATGGCTGTAGGTTTACAAAAAAAGTTGGGACAGGTATTAAAACATTGCTTGTTTTTTTGTGAGAGTGGTTGAAATACTTAAATCCACATCAGCTCAGAGATGCTGAATTTCCTTCCTTTAGAAACTCTCATAGAAGTGTGATGTTGAGGTAGCAACACCACAAAAAGCGAATTGTGTTATTAGCATGGTGGTGGTAGCATCATGAAACAGGTGTGCTTCAAACAGGCAGGATTATGATAGAACTTAATAGAGAGGTTCAGAAGAGTATATTGGGGCTTTTCTTGCAGGAGATATGAATTGTAATTCTTGTGTGCAGTGTTATCACAGGTATCACAGGGTGTCAGGGATTGGAAGGGACCTTTCAGATCTTCGAGTCCACCCCCTCTGCCAGAGCAGGATCATATAATCTAGAACAAGAAATATTTTTGGCTGTAAAAGGGATTTTGTACTTGAGAGGTGTTGCTTCTGGGACTTAACTAAAATGTGTTTTATCTGGGCCAAACTCCACATAGAATTAGGACATTGCCTTACTAGTTTTCATTGTAAGGATAGACAGCAGCTTCTCTTGGACTACCTGAAGAAAAGGGCAAATTGCCATTCATAATCTACTTGGAATAAAGTCTCATGATTAAACTGCAAGCTTGCATTTTTCACCCACATACTACTTTAGTACACCTATCCAATGTCTTACACCTATCAAACGTCTTATGATATCTGGAGTCCTCATTTGTAGCCACACATGCAGAAAGATGCTATCTCCCTCCTCTCTTGAGTATGCTCACTTTATTTCTACTGGTGATGGGTATTGCACTGTGATCTGCAGTTTAAGTAATCCCTAAATGTTGAACTGTCAAATTAAAAATATCAAACTATCAGATGAGATAATGGAAAGTCATACATTGGTTCTTTCATGAGCAATTTTTTTATTATCAAATTTGTTTATCCATTTCTCTATTTACCATCTGATCTTACCATCTAATGACTTGAAATTACATTTCTCTGTTTCAGAATCGTGAGCCTCTGATGCCCTCACCACAGTTCATTAAATCCTACTTCAGTTCTTTCACAGATGATATAATCTCACAGCCTTTGCTCAAGGGTGAGAAATCAGATGAAGATAAGGATAAGGAGGGGGAGGCTTCTGAAGTAAAAGAAAAGTGAGTGTACAGTACAGTTGGGAATTGTTTGGTATTGGAATTAAGTTTTTTGTGGTTTTGACATTCTACTTGGTGTAGCTTTGATGTTGTTTTTGTAGTACTGAGCATGGGAAATCCTGTGGTAATAAAGTGAGCCTATGAAATGAGATCAGTATTAAAAATACAACTTTTATGAAGGCTGACTGGCTAATTCTAGACAGCAGGTGGCTTCCATCCACTGAACAGGAAGGACAATGAGATTAGGAAGATATGCTAAATATTTACTACAGTATCATAGTAAATCTTAAGAGATGGGAGGACTGGAGAGTGCTGAATGATGCTTCAGGAGAAAGGAATGTTTCATGCTGAAGGAGAGTTTCCAAGGAAGAGGGCAAGTTAGTCTTTGGATTGGAAGGGAGAAGACAAGCTAGGAAAAGGGTCCAGTTAATGAAAACTGAATTTAGAGCAGCTGAGGCTGAAAGGGTGTTCTATATTTCTGGAATCAAATTGCACATAAATGAGAGGTTTGTTATGACAAAGAAAAGCTTGACGTTTTAATTTTTTTGAGTGGAGCTTGGCACCACATGAACGGTGCTTTAACTTACTATACTGCTTTCCAGTTTGTTTATGGAAGATCACTGCTGTCAGTAGGGTAACCACTGCAAATAGTGTTGTGATTTTGTTTGTTTTCCTTTAAGATAGAATGTCCTGATCCACAGGTAGATTCACTGAATCCAGGACATGTAGCTGAGGACAAGGCAGTGCTTATTGTATTCTTTTTTTTTTTTTTTCTGTGAAATCCTTTCTACCATGTATAAACTGCACATTGCTAGGTTTAATATTTCACTTTTCTGAGCTGAAATTCGATCCCAACCCATTTAAGGCAGGGGTTGAAGCCTGAGTTCAAGAGCTTGAAAATATTTTTCTTCTTTATTTTCTATGTAATTTGGCCATTTGTTGTCTAAGTTGTTTTCAGTCTGTGACAGCTCTGTCCAGGAATACTTGTTAACTTACTATGCTGGTGTTATAACTTAGCATAGTACAAATTGGTATTTGTTACAATTTAATGAAAAATCTGAATTGAAATTGCAGCTTTCAGTAAATGCATGTGGATATATATATACAACTGTTCTTACATCATTTACAGCTCTGGCTATTTGAGAGCAAAACAATATATGGAAGAGGAGAACTATGACAAAATTATCAGTGAAAGCACAAAAGAAATTGAGGCAAAGGGAAAATACATGGCAGAAGCCTTGCTTCTACGAGCTACTTTCTACTTACTTATTGGCAATGCGAATGCTGCCAAACCAGACCTAGATCAAGTCATCAGCATGGAAGATGCAAATGTGAAGGTAAGAATCTGTCACAGCTGGATTGTAGTTTAGGGTTGAGAAAATATAAAAGTTAGATGATGGACTTGCAGTGTAGCTCAAGAGGTTGTTTCTCCAAGATTTCAGATACTTAAATTCTTGACAGATTGTTTTTTCAAGGGCTTGTTGATTTTTGAGACAGCTGTGCTGGGGGGAGTGAAAAAACACTGAGGTTGGAAGCATAGTCTGACATACTTGCAATTAAGCAAGGGAGCGGATTCATTTGCAGTCAGTATGGAATCTGTTCCTGCTTAGAATGAATGAAATCAGTCAGCAGGAGAAGTTAGTCAAATGAAAAATTTACTATAATTGTAACAAAGCCGTAAATCTAGAGGAATGTTGGAGTGACTAAAGTCTCTGGTTTTTGTTTTGTTTTTTTTTTTTTTTACAGCTCCGAGCTAATGCTCTGATCAAACGAGGAAGTATGTATATGCAACAGCAGCAGCCTGTGCTGTCCACTCAGGACTTTAACATGGCTGCTGATATTGATCCTCAGAATGCAGATGTTTACCACCATCGAGGACAAGTAAGAAACATTAGAGATTTTGTCCCAGTACTTGAATATTTCAGTATATACTGAAAGAAAAATAAAGATCGGTACATCATCGGAGACACTTTATACTGTTTGTGGCAGAAAACCACGAACTCCTGATTTGGAACTGTTGCAGAATAAATACGTGGTCCAATTTGCAGGTTCAGGTCAGGCAGAAGCAGTTTATTTCTGTAGTTATAGGAAAGAACAAAAAGCGACAGAGTTTCAGCCCTCTGTAAATATGAACTCTGACTTAAAAGTACCAGGGCTTATTTACATTTACAGCAGATCTAAGCTGCTCTGTGAAGGGGCCCGATACGGCAGAGCAGCATCTGCATACAGCAGATGTAATTTGTGTTCCTGATAACTCAGCATCTGCAGCACTGCGGCCTAGACGTGCACCTGTTCAGCTCATCCCTCTCTGGCTTCTCACACTGCTGTGTCCTTGACTAATTTCTGGGCCTAGAGAGGCCTGCTTCCACAGAACTGTAATGTAAAAGATGCTGGAAGAAAAAGGAAAGACTACCATATGCAGATATGCTAAGTCGTATTCATAAGGAAGACTTCCACGGATCAAGTGCCTCTCTCCATGAATTCATTAGATCTCTTTAGTGCTTAGAAATAAGAATGGTGTTGTGTGTCAATTGAAGGGAATTAAAGTTTTCTGCAGATTGAAAATTAGTATTTTACAGTAGCTTCACAGTAAAGTAAGAAAATGATCAAGTGAGCTCCACTCGTGTGGAAGAATGAGAATGTCACCCAAAAAACCCCCAAAAGTTGAAATGCAACATCCACATAGTCTACAGGCATTAACTACAGCAAGGCAAAGCAACTTGAGGAAATATGGCATAGTTTTGGAGACTGGACATAATGCTAATGGCAACAGTCTAAAATGCAAACATTCTCAATCCCTTACTCATGGACGGTACCTCTTTGTGCATGAAGCCAAAGTTTCCCTGGTGGCTCTGTTATTTTATGGCAGTGGTTTTTTTTAGTCATGGGTTTTGTAGGTTTCTAGGCAGTTCTAAAACTGAACTGGAGATGATACCAGTAACTGACGCTAATTGAATTATCACTTAAGTATCTGAAGCACAGATGAAATACAGAAATAGGATTTTCTTTCATTCTGGCTAGCTGAAAATCCTGCTTGACCAAATTGAAGAGGCTGTGGAAGACTTTGATGAATGTATCCGTTTGCGACCCGATTCTGCCTTGGCTCAAGCACAGAAATGTTTCGCTCTGGTAGGTAACATGCTGGTGTTTATCTGAGTGCTTTTTCATATAGCTCTGAAAAAAGAGACTGTGTTTGTCTGTTTTACTGTAATTTAATTGAAAGGTAGGACAACAAACATCAATAATAAGGTAAAGAAATAATTCAAGGAGGAAATCTAGGCTTGGAATTTCTAGGCCATTGAAATAGAGGCTATTGTCAACTGTCAAGCTTTATGGCTTCTCTCTTTCATCCTTTCTCCTCTTCAAGTCCACTCTACCAGAGACTTGAACACACAGTGTGTTTGTAAAACAGATTTGGTAGGATGTACAGGGATGTCACTAACAAAGAAGAGCAGTACGGGTTGTAATGCAGCCCTAGGAGCCTTTCGGAGTAAGCCTGGGAGTTAGCCCCTTTGTAGAGCCACTCAGAGCAGGAGGGGTCTGTACCACCACAGTCACCTTGTGGAATTTGTTTAGATGCATGCATGCCTTAACAAAGTGGCTAGAGGTCTGATGAGACCTCTATGACTATGTTGTTTTGCGTTTTCATTTTTTCCTTTTATTTTATTTTTTCTAATAGTATCGCCAAGCGTATACAGGAAATAATCCTTTGCCTGTGCAAGTAGCCATGAAAGGCTTTGAAGATGTCATAAAAAAATTTCCCAAGTGTGCTGAAGGCTATGCACTCTATGCTCAGGTAAATTTTTCTCTCTCATAAAGAAAATGCTGCATTCTCTTACACCATTTATCTTAGCATACATTTTGTCAAATAATGTATGAAGATCTTTGAGAAAAAATTCTGAGATAACAACCTTGTCTTAAATAAACTACCTGAATTTATGGGTAGGGGTGTTCTGGGGCAGAGGAAGTAGATGGGGAATTGATGGAGCAGAATGTAAGTGATGAGAGTCAAGGGCAGTTTTTAGGAGACAGAGGTCTGGCATACACTTCCCCGTGAATTCCTGCATGTTTGAAGCATCTCTCTTGATGGCCGCTAAGGATTCTTGAAGTAATTTTGGAGTTAAGTGTGTGGAACTAGGCTAACAGTTGTGTTCTTCTACAAGTGACGTGTACTGGTCAAGCAGAGTTTAGCACAGGTGTTCAGAGTACACTTGTAATAGACACTATCATTTCCTCTCTAAGCAAACGTGCTGCAGGTTCTAGCAGGTAGCATGAGATGTTCTGATTTTAAGTAGGTGGACAATATGGATGCATTTCCTGATATGCCCGGACTGCTCTGTGATAAGAGAGCTATACGCAATCTCACATTATCAATATGGTTTTAATTAGAATTGGCCTAGCGCAGATTGCATGTTTGGTTGTGTATTGACGTAGAGGGTTTTTTTTAATGCAGGCACTAACTGATCAACAGCAGTTTGGCAAGGCTGATGAAATGTATGATAAATGCATTGACCTTGAGCCAGACAATGCCACTACGTATGTTCATAAAGGGTATGTATTGAGTGTGCAATCCTTTTGGTCAAGGGCAGTTGGCATATTTAGAGGAACCAACCTGAATTATCATTGAATTGAATGTTTGTGCTTAGAAGTTTAGTGAGGAGAAATAACTTTGTGAAAAAATTTCTACAGTTTCTCCTGACTAAATGGCAAATAAGTTTCAGGGAAGTTTAATTAGTGTTCATTCCTAATTGAGCATCTACTTGCAGTGTATTTGACTTTACTTTAGCCCTATCTTAATTTCAGCTTTGTGCTGAAGTTTTCTCTTGTTTTATAAAACAACTTGTAACAATTCTATTTGCGAGAAATTTACCTTTCTTGGGAGCTATTAAACTGATAACATGGCTTATTGAAAGTGACTTTCACATACAAGTTTTTAAAAGGCATGAACTGTCTATCTTGCATTAGGAATTAAATACATTTGGGATATTATTTTAATTTTTTTTTCTTATGTGAACAGGGTTTTGAGAGGACTATGTGAAGCTTGTTCTAAATGTTATTTCTCTTCTAGTTTACTTCAGCTCCAGTGGAAGCAAGATTTAGACAAAGGGTTAGAACTCATAAGCAAGGCCATTGAAATTGATAACAAATGTGATTTTGCATATGAAACCATGGGAACGATTGAAGTGCAAAGGTAATGTTGTATTGCAGTGTTAGAGTTCTTAGTTACTTTTGAACTTACAGGAGATTTCCTTAGGGATCTTAAGTCTTTCTTAAGATCTTCTCCCCAGTGCTGTGCAAAGCCAGCTCTTACCTTAAGTCCTGATGTCTGTTCTGTAACTCTTAAAGTCCTTCTTTGTCTATGGCATGATTCTGCTTTGCGATCTGACAAGTTCCTAAGTTCACCAGTTTCATACTTGCTGGACATCATGCCACTGAGTCTGTGTATGTTTAAATACAGCCCTTATGCATTTAAAGTGACTTCCTTAATCATTAATAGTCTTCCTGTGTATCTAATGTAGTCCTTAAACTTGGACCATTTGTACTGAGGATCCTGAGATGCTATACTTTCAAGTTTGACGGTTTGGGTTTAATTTGAACAGGTCTGCAGTAAAGAGGAAGGACCAATGCACTGCTGTGTAACAGTGCATTCTACTGCAGTTGTGCAAATGTTTGGGGTGTAGCTGAGAGGATTTGGGTTGTTTTCACGTCTAGCCATCAAAATGACAGACAAACTGTTGGCATGAGAAATCTTGCAGGCATTTCCTATTTAAATAATGTGAGCTCCTCTGTGCTAGGTTTCCTCTTAAGTATAGGGACTCTTTTCAGGGGAAATGAGAGCTCATTTAGTTGTCCCATCATTATCTTTGTAGTAAATTTGGTGTCCTGTGGGGAACATTTTATGCCCCACTAGCACCCGTGGGAGCTCTCAAGAGGAGGAAGGCTGTTTAACGGCTGTAGTAACAACTTCTCTCAGTTTGCTCATTGTTATCGCAAGTTCTCATGGTGGTTGTCATTCCTGCCCCCCCCCCCCCCAAATTGTTTGTAGTTTAGAGTAAGCATAGTGTAAGTTCTGAAGGAAAAAAGATGCTGTAGAGATTAAAAGATTGCTCTGTTGTAATTGGACTATGTTTTGGTTTGTTTCAGAGGTAATCTGGATAAAGCCATTGAAATGTTCAACAAAGCTATCAACCTGGCCAAATCTGAAATGGAGATGGCCCACCTCTACTCACTCTGTGATGCTGCCTATGCCCAGACAGAAGTTGCAAAGAAGTACGGATTGAAACCGCCAACGCTGTAAAGAAAGGAGGAGGAAATGATGTTCTAAAGTGAAGTTGCCCACTTCAGCCAGCCCTAAAGACGCTGTTGCAGACCATGTTGAATGGTGGAACTTAGTTTTTTCCCGTTCGTGGTGTTGTCACTTGCTACATCTGTTAAATGTTTAGGTGTTGTGGGAGTGGTTGTTCAAGGAAGTATGCGGTGTTGCATCTTGTTCCTTCTGCAGCAAAAACGTTAAAGTGTGTTGGGGAAACAAAGTGGCAGGGGAACAAAAGGAAGATATTTTGGCCATGCAAATAAAAACTTCACACTGGTTCATTTTGGGTGATTATGTTGTGGGCGATTTTTGCTTTATCAAACAATATTACAGCATGTGGGTTTTTTTCCTGTTGATTTTAAAGGTAATACTTGTCAGTGCTGTAAAATAGGTTTCTTTTTTATATGCAGTTAATTCTTGAGGGTTGGTTTTAATTTTGCAAAAAGAAAAAATTAATTTTCAAACTGTTTAATAATAGAGGGGTTTTTTAAGTCAGTAGACGTGATGAGAATCCCTGTAAATATATGCAAGCATGCACAATCTTCCCTTAAAGCCCCTCCCACCCTCTACATAACTTATTAGAAATAGTCCTGTGGCAGCTATTAGGGAATTAATTTGATAGTCATCCTCACCTCAGAAAGCCCTAGTGTACTGTATGGGACAGCTAGTATCAAGGTTGGCTGGGGAAGGAGGTCAGGTAGTGCTGCTTCAGTGTAGGTTTTACTGGAAGGTCGTGTTCCTGTGCAGCAGTCCTTACTTGAATGTCACAGGAAATTGTTCTGGAGGGTTCAGAGGGACTTTCCAAGAACAGAAAGCACTGCTGGGAGTAGAGCTGCCAAGGTAAGGTCATGCTTGCATATACTAATCTTTGTAATCTGTGATGCTCTTGCTTAAATGTAAAAGCTAAATGTCTAAATTCTCTTCAGTCTCTAGAGACTGCTGTGTTCTGATCTGCTCCTTTTAATAGCCCCTTTGCAGGATTAAGTGAGATAAGGAACAAAGCATAGGCTAAAACTTCAAATAATGGATTTAGAATCTGTACTGGTTTCCTTGTTCTTCAGATCCTGTCTCATCCACAATTACAACTACTGTAGAAGGAAGCAACTGTTATGCGAATAGCAGATTGACAAATTATTAAATACTAGCATAAACCATCTTCCTCTAGTAGGGAACTTCCCAGAGGGCTCCCTTGCTTGGCGTTGATCTTTCTGACATGGAAGTCAGTTGGTCCATATTGCCTCTTGCTTGATGTGTCTGGATAAAACTCATGCAAATACTTAACTGATGCAGCTTAATTTACAATACACTAATCTGGGATTCTTTCCATCCTGAAATCATAGATTTGCTTGTGTTGAATTGTCTAATGTATTTCATCTTCTAAAGAAACAAACCATGCTGTGGTCAAACTGTCTTGTTCTCTAATTGTGCCACCATATAGCAGCAGCTTGCATTTTCAACTTGACCTTCCTTTCTCCCAGCAACTGCAGTTGAAAGTTCAAATGTTGGAGAGTAGACATAAAGATTTCATCATTCTATTTTAGCTAGCTCAGTAGGTGATGTGACATCATAGAGTTGGCGTAGAATTGAAGGCATTGAATGGTACTGGCAGCTTCTAAGGGCGCTGCACATAACAAGTGTCAGATGTCTTCTGGAATTTCCAATCTCTGCATCAATTATCTGAGAACAAAAATATGCCAGACTGACTGCTGCGTCCTGTTCTGAGGAGTTTTTATTCGCATGGCCTTATTTACATTGGCATTTTCTCCTCTTCACCCTACCTGTAGCCCATTCCTTACCCCACCCAATCAATTAAGGGAAAAAAGCATGTGCTGTCAAATACTAGCATTCCAAATCATCACAGACTTTTGCCTGTTCTTGAACTAGTTTGAAACTGCACTGAAAGGATGCATTGTCTGTAATTTTTTTTTTTTGTAAATGATGTATCACCTGTAAACTGAAAAAATAAATATTACCTTCAAGTATCTCTCTCTGACATGTATAAGAACAGGATTTGATGAAAGTGTTCTCTGCAGTGGTGCACTGTGCTTACACATTGTGCTGAGTCTAGGAAATCTAATAGTGACTGACTCCCTGTTATCTTCTCTCACTTCAACCTTTAAGAAAAAATGAGGAGACAGAATTAACAAATCTTAGCTTTGATTGCTTCCATCACCCATGGAGGTATGACCTTGAGAGGTGAAGATTACAGGGGAAAGGAAATCCCGACAGGAAAGCTGGGAATCTAAGTATCAGACACCCTCTTAATGTGCATATGCAGCTGCATCCCTTTAGTGAAAGGGACTTTATTTTTTTTGTGGCTAATATAGTTAAGGTTCTGCTTTAAACTGGGTGTGCATGTGAACTTTGAGAAAAGCTCTCTTTAATAGGGATCAAGTGCTGAAGTGAAACAAGCATTACTGCTACTCCAGAAATACCCCAAACTGTTGAAATAATGTAAGAATCTAGTACTGAAGACTTGGATAAACCTGCTATAGCCTAGAGACTCTGGGAAGTGGCTTCTACTCAGAGTTGTCTTGCATCTTAATTCTGATGACATAAAATCACTGTTGTTCCTGTTAAAGACAAGTTTGCCAAAATGTAGGTTAGAAGTTGTGACTTGAATTACTAGGCTCTATTTGCAGAGTGAAAGTGAAGGGAGAGCTAACCTGTATTACAGAGCAGTGCTGTAACTTTGGAACTGTAAAGAGCAGCTTAGATGCAGCTTTAACCAGGCTTCCTGGTTGCAGTGGTAGTAACACTGCCCGCTACAACAGGCACAACTGTGTTTTCTGCCATTTCTTCACATGGAATTTAAATTCTTTCAGGCTGAAATTCTGGACCTACATCAGGTTGTGACTGCCTGGTTTCTAGAGGTATGAAATACTGGTGCATTTGTATAATATGGATATTTAAAGTGCCTGTTTTCTACCAATACAAAGATTGACTGCTTTAAGTATTACCTAGCTGAGAACTGATTGTGTACTTTTTTTTCATTGAAACCCATGAAAATTCACAGTCCTATTTGTATCACTTCTAAGGAGATCACATGGGAGACCCCTCAAACATCCTACTAAAACAAGGTGTTTAGAAGCTGTCATGTCAGACTGAAGAGGACTGAGCTCATGTCACCTCTTCAGCTGAGTTCACCAAAGTAGCTCACTACAGATTTTCATCTGTTCTATTTGGTATTCCAGGGAAGAAGGGCCCAGGCCACAGATTCTGTTCATTGTACTGTGTGTTTTTAAAACTAAGTGGTCAGCCCATGAGAATCCTGCATGACTCTAATCTTCCAAAGGTAGTATTTAGTTCCTCCTCTGGTGCACATTCAACTATTATAGAGAGGGGAGGGAAAGACAGATGGATGTTTAATAGTTATGATTTACGGGGGGGAGCCTGTTGAGGGCCACAATGGATGCCAGTTGTTTGAGTATGTGGGAGGCACTAATTAATGCAGGAGACTTGACTCAAATGGTAAATTGTTATTTTTTTTATATTTATTTTTCAACAAATAAATCTTCATTTCACCTTATGCTCTGTGGCTTGTTTCTTAAGAGAGTTCCAGTATAGTACATATGCCAAAATGCAGTGAAAAGTACAAACCAAAAAAATGCCTGCTGGAATAGATAATGCCACTGAGTGGAATGGTGTGACCTGTATTTTGAGGGGGAAAGATGCCTCAGGGTATGGCTTAATTATAGAGGAAAATTAATGGTTAAACACACCTACTACCTGTCTTCTGGAAAGACAGTGAGCAGAAAGACAATCCATGCAACAAGTTTTCCAGTCTTTTTGCCTAACTCCCTACAGCCTTCTCAGGTGAAGACTGCCAGGCACCAGAATTAAAGCCCCATCAGACACTACTGAGGAAGCAGTATATAGAGCAAAGTGTAGTGACAGGGAAATCGTTTGAACAAAGTGGTAATCTACATCACTTCAGCAATAAACAGTATTTGCATTAAGGAGAAATTAATACATACATTCCAGGCAGGACACATGAATCAAAACTTGTTACAGATTCTTCTGTAGTTAGTTGTTCTGTCTGGCAGCTCCTTGCATTGTCCCAAAGTAGTAGAGCAGAATTTGGCCTCTTTTGTTTAGCGTGTTAAATTTTAAGCTTTCCAAGGTGAAAGCTGGGTATTAAGGAATTTTTTTAAGGCACATAAAACTAAGAAGGGCAGAGGTGGAAGAATCATGCTTTGAGATTCTGATAATTCACTGAAAATATTCATAATACTGAAACTGACTTCAGAGGATTCCCAGAGAAAACAAGGTTCCCATTCCTACAAAAAAGTCCCCAAATAGTAACAAAAACATTGTGATGCATAAAAAAAAAAGTTAACTACTGACTTGAGCTCCATCTTTATCATAGCTATAAAATACTAAAGTATGAGAGGATATATAAAAGTTGTATTTCAATCGATTTTAGAATTGCATCACCAAGTTTTGTTTTTGTTTTAACTGGCACATTTAGCAGTAGATTGTGGAGTAACTAGGAAGGTAATCCTTCTGAATATGAAGGCAGCGGCCATTGTGCCAACTGGAACCTTCCCTATTTATCCAACTTCACTTTTTCATGTCTCTACCATAAAGATCACAACGCTTCTGGGTTAAAATAGGAATTTGTTGACGTATTTCTGCAAGTTTCTTCAAATCTGCAGGGGAGGAAGAAAGACCTATTAGAAGAGCAGTCAAAAAGGAAAGCTCCTGACTTAGAGGCTCTGAGGTAAGGCATGGAAAAGAGGGGCTTTCCTGCAGAATGGGTTTACAAGGCACTGCAACTGGGCAGCCAGGGCTAAAGGAAGCCTCAGGCTTGTTATTTCCTAAGGTGGCAGTTTCACAGTTCCCTTACTTAGGAGGAGGGTGCAGTCAAGTGCTGCTTGTTCTTTCTTTTAATCTAGCAAAAGTGGAGAAGGGATGGGAAAACTGTCACCTGTAACTGCATGTGCTAGCCCACGGACTGAGCTGTCTCCCCTTAGTCTCAAGAAAGCAAGCAGGAAAAAAAAACAAACCAGAACTCTACCCTTACCTATATCTGTATATATAACTGCTTCCTCAGCCCCAGCTTTGGCTATGACTTCACCCCTGCAAAATTAAGCACATTTGTTCACAGTTTTAACACAGCGGGCTCAAGGCATCAGTCCAGTTGCTGCTGTTTGTACAAAAGGGAATTCCTACCCTTCATATCTACAGCTGTAAAGACAGGACTGTCCTCAAAATGGCATCATATTTCAGAACTCTGGCATGGCAGAAATGGCTTCTAGGCTTTATATATACCACATTTTATATGTGACATATGCAAGTTTAACATAAATATGTTTCCAGGGATCAAGAATCATGGTAAGAGCAGCTATATGAACCAGTGCATGTGAGCAAGCAATATACCTCAAGGGGAAAGAAACAACTTCACCAGGGACAACCATATATGGGAAAGATTAACACCTTCTCCATTTAGATCCTTCAGGCTTTTAACAGGAGAAGACTTTTACTCTGTATGAGCTACTAACACTGGTGTTCTGTCACTGCTTTCATCATAGAATGTTAAAAGTTCAAAACATGGATAAAGTTTTTCTTCCTTTGCAATCACCTGAAAGAGAACTATTAGTAGATTTACTTGAAAGAAAAATCAACTGCCTGAAAATTAACTGTCACTTTTACCTCCTGTGTACCTATGTGACTGACTGAAGGCAGAGTATGTTTCTTATCTAACTTAAGACATTGTTCTGTTCTTTCTTGAGTCAATGCAGTGTTGTTCTTTGAGGAAATGAAATAGCTTTGTGTAAGCTGTTTAAGATGGTTCAGTTCTGCACAGAGAATCGCCATAATGCATAGTATATAATGGATAGAAATTCAGGGACAAGCTGAAAGGGTCAGCAGCCTGAAAAGGTCAGTGCTAAATACTAGTACTAAGGAGCCTCTTTGCTACCAGAAAGAATACATACTGTTAAACTAGTTTTAGTTTCTTTCTTCAATCAGACAGTTTTAAAGGATGATTCTGAGAAGGTGAGGCTTATGTCTCAGGTGCTTTTTACCACAAACTGATCTTTTTAAGAGTAAATGGGAATGTGGGACTGAAATTTGACTGTCAAGTGAAGCGTATTTTTGTTCTGTTTTTGTTCGTTTCTTTGGGTTTTTTGGGTTTTTTTTTTTTTCTCTGAACTCACCATGGATTTACTACAGTGCTGTGTCCCCAGGCAACATAAGATGCTTTTTCATCTCTAGCAGGAGATACAGCAGCTACGTAGACTTGATTATCAACAGCTCTGTGTTCAAAGAAAGATAAGGGTGGGGGAAAGGAGTAGAATTACTTTTTTTTATACCACAAATTAACTAAGTATAAGACAAAGAATTCACTTTGAAGGGCAAGCTATATATCCTCCTAGGGACTAGCCAGAATTGTAAATGATAGGAAGGTCAGAAAGCAAAGCCTGGCAAGGCTCTAGCACCTGCTCCAGAGTTAGCGGGTAGAATGATTACATGTTCATTCCATATGTAGCAAAGGTGATTGAAACTGACCAACTGAATAAATAACACTGCATTCAGGAATCTCAGGGTCTATTTCTATCTGTAATTAGAGCAGTTCTTAAATGGTTATTTGCTCTTCTGTCTCAAAATTTCTGTGTGAAAGGTGCTTACAGAGCCATGGGGAAAAGGTCCTTGAAAGGACGTTAACTGCAGAGGGGCTGTCAGGAGTGAAGGATAAGCATTTCCTGTTTTCCCCCTTGACAAAATCATTTTATTGTTCCATGCAAGGTTTGAGGAATGGTGCAGCTCCAGTAGCAGAGTGGCCCTGCAGCACCACTTCTGATGCATTTGGAACACAAGAAAAGTTTAGTTTCACATGCTAGAACTCCCCTCTGGTACAGGAGGATAAACTGTGACTTTGTTCTTACCGTGCCCTTTGTAGCAGTTCCCAGTGAGCTGGTCCTGTTGTCAGGTTAAAAGCCCCTGGATATATCAGCAACTGGCAACCTTTGTTAAAAGAAAATAAGAACCCGACCATTACCAAGGGGAAGATGCTTTACCTGAGAGCGGCCCTTCGCATTTTGACTCAAGGAGAGGTTTCTTTTGTTACTTCCTGACCTCTGCCCAAAATGGAACCAAATAGAGCCTGTTTATGCATGACATGGGTGATTACTTATGTCAGTCAGCAAAGCCCTGTGACACACTACCAAGCATGAGGATACACCCATCTCCACCATTCTGTCACCAAATGTGTACCAGGAAATGACTATTACTTTACTCAGGGAGAACAGACACTCATTTGAGAAATAAGTCTTGTCCACAAGATGCATTTTGTGTGACTGGGTGAGGATAAGAGTGCCTGATCACACAGACTGCCCAGTATGTACCACCCTGAAATGGCCTTAGGGCCGACCACGCTCCATCAGGTGACCCAGCCTCACCTTTCTGTCCATAGATTTGTGCCATCTCAGCAAATCTGATATCGTAGCAGATGCCCAGGCCCACTTTACAGTATGCTGTTCTCAAAACACAAGAGACAATAGTCATATCACTACCACAACTACACAAAAGCAATCACAAGACTCCCTGCAGGCATCCTGCCAGCTGTTATTTTATGTCTCACTGTAACAAGGAGATATATTTAAAGCTGTACCCATTGGCTATTGGGGGAGGGGGGGATAATTAATGCTTCATGATGAGAGGAAGACTGTGAGCAGCAGTCTTATCTGCCCTCTAAAAAGAGCCATCTCCACAAAATCATATTATGTGCTCTCTTACTTAGCTGCAGGTTTTCCAATTATTTTCAAGACAAGAATGCATTGTTCTTCATGGACTGAAGAAACTACAGGAAAGTTCTTTTTTACAGCAGGCACACTGCAAGGAGGAAAGAGTGACCATGGGAGTTGAGACTCTTTACAGAGCTCAGTTAACAGGATGTGTTAATTTTTGAACACTGGGGTGGGGTGAGGCGGGGGCAGAGTAGGTGTCTTGTATTTTTATCTGATGTGGTTGATTCAAGAATGTTGAAATGGGATTTACAGTTAATTGTCTCCATTATTATATCAACCTCACATGAAAAACAACGTGCCAGTGTACCTGTTTGCTACATATAAAGCATGGCTTGGAAAAGAATATAAGAACCATGTAAAAGATGTAGCTGCTATTGAAAACTGGCTGAATAAGAGAGTTCAGAGGGTAGTGATCAGCCGCTCTGAGTCAAGCTGGAGGCCTGTGGCCAGTAGTGTTCCCCAGGGATAAGTACTGGGTCCAGTTCTATTCAATAGCTTCATCAACAACCTGGACGAGGGGATAGAGTGTACCCTCAGCAAGTTTGCTGATGATATGAAACTGGGAAGAGTGGCTGACACCAGAAGGCTGCACTGCTATCCAACATGATCTGGACAGGCTAGAGAGCTGGGCAAAGGTGAACCTTATGAGGTTCAATAAAGACAAGTATAGAGTCCTACATCTGGGGAGGAATAACATCAGGTAGGGGTCATCCTGCTGGAAAGCAGCAACACAGAGAAAAGACCTTGGAGTCCTAGTGGACAGCAAGTTATCCATGGGACAGCAACGGCCAGAAAGGCCAATGGCATCCTGGGGTGCATTAAGAAAACTGGGTCCAGCAGGTGTAGGGAGGTTCTCCTCTCCCTCTACTCTGCCCTTGTTAGACCACACCTGAAATACTGTGCCCAGTTTGGGACTCACCAATTTAAGAGAGACAGGGATCTATTGGAAAGAGTCCAACAGAGAGCTATGAGGATGATTAAGGAACTTGAGCATCTCCCCTATGAAGAAAGACTGAGGGAACTGGGGCTGTTTAGTCTTGACAGGAGAAGACCAAGAAGGGACCTTATTAATGTCTATAAATATCTGAAGGGTTGGTGTCAAATGGAAGGGGCAAATCTCTTTTCTGTAGTGCCCAGCAATAGGGCAAGGAACAATGGATATAAACTTGAGCATAGAAGGTTCCACCTCAACATGAAGGGGAACTTCTTTATTGTGAGGGTGATGGAGCACGGGAACAGGCTGCCCAGAGAGGTTGTGGAGTCACCTTCTCTAGAGACCTTCAACACCCATCTGGATGCATTCCTGTGCAACTCGCCCTATGGGATCCTGCTTTGGCAGGGGAGTTGGACTCCATGATCTCTAGGGGTCCCTTCCAACCCCTAACATTCTGTGATTCTATGATTCTCTAACCAATCAACAGGATCACTATTTACTAAGGGAAGTGGCATGTTGTATGCTTCAACCCTTTCTACTCCTCTGTCCTTTTGCTATTACATTGCCTTCTAAAGTTTCAGAACTGACCCATGCAGTTGGAACAAAGTTATTATTTGCCATGGTTGTCAAATGCCTAATATAAATCTGATAGTCTAAAAATCCATTGCTGGGGAGGAGGAGAGGGAAGGGAACTCCAGAATGACTGTAGTGTTACTACAGTAGAACTC
The DNA here is from genome assembly GCA_024611175.1 of Megaceryle torquata. Classification (NCBI taxonomy): domain Eukaryota; kingdom Metazoa; phylum Chordata; class Aves; order Coraciiformes; family Cerylidae; genus Megaceryle; species Megaceryle torquata. The sequence goes on from JANIJG010023203.1 coordinate 35,892, forward strand.
CTTAAAGAGAGAGCTTGTCTTATACTCACGAGTATCAAACATGGAGAAACTGTTCCCTGGACTCAGTGTTGCAGACTCTTTGAACTGTATCTTCCCAGGTACATCAATGTCAAACAAATGAACCTGTAATTATAGTATCATTAGTAACAATTTCTCTATTTGAGCCTCTTTCTATTAGGCACATGTTTTCTAGTTACTGTTACCTGGTCTACTCTTTGGTCAGGATCGGAGCTAAACATTGCTTGGGAATTTAAAATTGCCTAAAGATAATTTAAAGCAGTTTTCTTTTTTACAGTAATATATATATCTAAAGATGTTTGGGAAAAAAAAATTTTAAAAAGACTGTCCATTTTAAATAACATGCATAATCTCCATGACCCAAGTGATGCACATATCAAATATTTATATTGCTTACCAAATAGAATGCCCTGTCCTTGTCCCATGCAGTAATAGAAAGTAGTTAAAAATAGCTAAAATTATAACAATTAATTTTTAGTATGGCTCCCTATCTTTTTCATGGAAACAATCCCCACCAAATAGCTAGATATCGTGATCTTTTGCAAAAGAAAGGATACATATAAAGTATCTTGAATTTGTCAGAATGATTTTTTTTTATGGTAAAGCAGATAACAACTTCCTCTCCGAGTCCCATTCATGCAAAACTTCTCTAAAAAATACCTTCACTGAGTCATAAAGTTCCCATGAGTTCAGCTCAGCAGAGGCCTCTTAGCCCATGCTGACATTCCTCACAAGAGAAGATTCTGTTCCTGACAGAAGCTACAGCTGGTTTTATATTATTATTCCTCCATATTCACACAGCACAACCCAGGTCTCATTCTACAGATAACTACTGGGCTTGCAGGCTGGTGTTGTATGATAGATGGAAAGCAACGTAGTACTTCACAAAGTGATTTAATAGTGTAGCTAAGTACAGAATCAATTAACAGCATAAATTAATACCTGCATCCCAGAGGTATATTGCACCCTGTTGTTCACCTAAGGAATGATACCTCTATGTATAGCCAGATTCACAGAAACTATACTCTACAGCTATGAATAGGAGGTAGTATCTCAGAAGGCACAAAGCAATGTCCAGGTGGAAGGTGACAGTAAGCAAGCTTCCACCACAAACAGCAGACGCAGCTTAACTATGGAACCTGGATTTTGGCTGTCTGCAGTAATCATACATACAGCACACAGTACATAAAGAACTGCATTTATGATAACAGAAAGATTAAAACCATTGGGAACCTGAGGGAAAATCCTGATCCCACTTTGGTGGCACTATATTTTAGACCTAGACCAAAGCACACAGATTTAACTGGATCAGGATTTACTTTTTATCATAGTTTTCCCAGCATCTGGGAGAAGCCAATTATGTCTTCTGCATTTTGACACCCTTATCCAGCACACCTTTGGAAGGAGTGTTTATATGTCCCAAATAAAAGTTACATGCACTTTTAGTGGCAGTACACAGCTTATTACTAATGCACGATTATACTAATTCACATCACCCTTAGGCACAGATGAAATAATTTCTGCATCATTTCTGAAAAACCTTTTAATAACTGTATTCCAGCATCTTACCTTCCTATGCTTTGCCAACATAGCACCATCAGGCCCAAAGACAGTACATGTATTATAGAGCTTTCCACCATCCTCTTCTGGAATGGATCCTTTGTAAAGGCAAGAGCAAAGATTTCCCCCGCTGCATTACATGGAATTTTGATCCAACAGCACTAATAGGTATTGCCCATTTTTCTGTCAATGAGATGGTCACTAAATGTAAACTACCTCCAACAAGATATATGCTGCACTCCTTTGCAACTTCTGAAAGCTTCTGTGTTGATTCCCCAGGGATCTTCTCTGCATACTCCTTAAAGTATTGGGTTCCATAGGGAGAATTAAAGCATTCCTAGATTAGGGAGGGGAAAAAAAAAGTTAAAATCCAGTAACACCACTGCAAGGACAGGGACTTGACCTTTCAAACTCCTCTCTATCAGTGTTCTCATACTGGAGCTCAATAAGCAGAACAGAAAATATCAGAGACCAGAGAGACCTTAACAATTAGAGAAAACACAGTGAGTGTGTTGGTGAGAACACATGTCAAACAGAACATGAGCTAGGAGTATCATGCAAGCTGCAAGTAACAAGGCTAGCACATCTATCAGTCTAGACTTAGCAAGATCACAAGGGATGGTCTCTCGAGGACAGTGAACCAAGTTCCACCAGACTCATTTGACAAGTTACAAGCTGAACAGATCCTCTCAGAACTAAGAAGTGCTCATGCTCATCTATGGCCCATGATTTCTTAATTTTTAAAAGGGACTTTGCAAAAGCATTCATGTTTCAAAATTACTCCTTTCTTAAACAATCCTTTAAACACCACTGCCTTGCAACTGAACAGTGTCTTTGTCCTAGGCTCTTGTTAAAGATTTGCTATCCATCAGAACCAGGCATGTAATCTTTAGACAGTAAAATTTAACAGAGCAGTTTAGATGCCTAAAGTAGGTGGCTAGTGGTATTTGAGATGCCCAAGATATCCAGTACAGCTGAATGTCACAGATAGGCTACCAAATGGTACAGCACCTACTCTTCAGCAAGCAATTCCCAGCCCAAGCATCTGCCTCAATTGTTACCTTTGCTTACGGGAAGCTGTAAGAAGACCCCTTGACATGAAAAAAGAAAATAATAAAAAAGTTTAACCTGTGAGTATTATAACAATAAACATTTATGCCTTAACCATTCAAGCAAAATTATTAACAACCATAGCAGATTCTACTGAACTGGAATAACTGAACCAAAACTGGATGGATGTTTTTGCCCTGTACAGAGACACTGAGCCAGCAGGTGCCAGCTAAACCATAGCAGAATTTGTAGATGGAAGAGGCAGCAAGGGAAGTCTCCGCAAACTGTCAAATTAGCTTCACAGGCTAACAGGCTTCACAGGCTTAACAGGAAAGTTGTTCTGAACTTAAAGGAAATTAAAGCAATGCCAGCTGCCCCCACCTTCACCTTGCCACTTGCAGCATCAGTGCAGGTGGTTCTGAAGCAACGGGCTCAACAGGCAGAGTTCTGCGACAGCTTGAGGTAGTGGTGTGTGAGGCTGTCTGTAAGTTGACACTGGAATAAAACTGCTGACTGTCTGCACAGATCACCTAGTCCTCTGCTCCCAAAAGTAGTAAGAAAACAGGGACGGATCTTTGAATTGCTTTCTATCAATTTCTATATTCAAATGTACTCTGGTTCTACTTCGTTATCTGTAAAAGTTACAAATGGTTTTTCTCAAATTTTTCCTGCTTCAGAAATGAAAAAACTTTAAACACATCAAGGCTGATATGTCATAGGAAAACTGCCACATGCACAGGTGCATATTACAGTCAGTGCAAGTTACCTCTGTTCTTTATGTAGTGTGGCTTTAATAAAAAAAATTATTAAAGGGGGAAGGGAGGACTATTTAATGCCAGTACAGAATTCACTTCCCAAAAGTCTCTGAAAAACTTTGCCCTTGTTTGACAAGTTTTACTCTAAAAGCATAAATTATTGCTGGCAGAGCATCTCATTTAGGTCTGGGAAAGTCAATGTTTGTACCCACTGTGAAGCTAGCAAATAATAGATAATCTCAATGTAGGAGCCCCAGCCAGAATAATCAAAGGTCACATCTGCAAGATGGGAACTGTGTTAGCAGAGAGGAGCTGGGAAGGTTGCTTAATACTTCACTTGTGACAGCAGAATAGAAAACATTGTGTAAAACATTCAGACCAAAAATATACCCAGAGAAGAACTTTGCACTCCTGAGTCAGATGCTGCAGGGCATGGGGCTAACACACGTACAGTCAGAAGAGAGAGGAAAAAAAAAGCTCAAAGCCATACTGGGGAGGTCACCTCACTGCCAGCACACTCATCTGTGAGAAAATTCAGCAATGTAATCATGGCTGAAGTTCAAAAAGTAAATCAGAAATGATGCGTAAGTTTAACTGGCTATCTATGTTCCCACACAAGGAAGTCACAGGAGAAATGCACATTAATCATAATTCAGCCAAAAATGACCTGCTGAAAATGTCTTAAATCTATTTGATTTCTCATGTACTAACCTGGAATGATTATGGCACAGAGAGTCACCCTATACCTGTTTTTTTTCATCTTCCTATCAATGCTGTTTATCTGAAAATTGCCTTTTCCTGTATTTCTAGCACAGAAGGCTTCTGCAAAGATTCAAACCACAGAGTCACTTTTGTGACTTCAGAACATACCAGTGATGGAATTGCCTGGGATTTGAAGCAGCAAAAATGGAACCATAATCTTATGCCATAAAAATGACAATCTGCTATTGGTTGGGTGGGGTTTTTGTTTGTTTCTTTGTTTTCTTTCCCTTCTGTGTGCTTCTGGACAGACTCTAGGCTTTTTTTTCTCCTATTTCAAAGACTTACAGAGAGAAACAGGAATATATGTAATCCATTAGTAACACGAGAAAGAGGTTGCCAAGGGTTTGCAATAGAGGTGCTACGTAGACCATGATCTTTACTCACAGGTAGAGCCACAATTTTTGCTCCTTTAGCTGATGCTTCTCTCACCAGTGCACAGGCTCGTTGAAGGTTATCTGATTTAACAGCTGATACGTGAAGCTGAATAAGAGCCAGGCGAAATTCTAGTGGCAGAAAAATAAAAATCAGGTCAGAGAATTCCCCCAGGAAAAATTCCTCAAAATTTGAATTCACGAGTGACCATTTAACAAAACACATTTGCTTATATATTAACACATACACAAACTGCTTCCACCTCATTTTGTTGTCTGCCTATGACTCTAGGAATAGTCTTAACACAGGAAGACCATTCAAACCTAGGCTTGCTAATGGGAACCATAAATGACCATCACTCTGCTCAGGTGGAAGATCACAGAGTTCACATGCTACTAACACTTGGCCTAGAAAGTACCCAGCCCAAGTTCTAATGTAAGATACAGTGTGACATAAGGGAGACCACTTATCACCTAAGACCTACCTCTTCTTTCCCAGTTTGCTACAACACTTCACGAGCCCATCTTTTTGCTGTGCCCATTGCCTGATGAGCACTGTACATCCTGAAATGCCACTAGCAAACTAACGGATTGGATAACCCCCAAAGCACCAAATATGTGAATAGCTTGCTTTTATCCCTGAAATCACACATAGCCTAGTAATCAGCTATGAAAAACAAGACATCTTTCCTGATCATTTCTTTGTGATTTGGTTTCTAGCCAAGAAACAGTTCCAAGTGTTTGCAATACTGTCTCTACTGCAGCTAACCAGGATTTATGTTGGCAGGCTCTTGAAGTACACAAGTGGAAGAGATCAAACCAAGTTTTGTGCACAGCCCTTGGATTTCCATGAATTTTCCAGTACCTCAGGCTGTAGGAAAACATACCCTGATCAGGTAGAACCACCTCCTTTTAAAAAAAAAAAAAAAAATTAAATGCCCTGGCTTCATAAAGCAAAATACCCCAGTTTCAAAGTGCCTCTCTTCTCTGGAAAACTCTCCTGTCACTATAGGATAAAGAAAAAGCTGCAAGAAATTCAGCTTCCATGGTGAAGGAAACAGGATGAACTGATTCAAGTGAATCATAGAATGGTTTGGGATGGAAGGAACTTTTAAAGGTCATCTAGTCCAACCACCCTGCAACAAGCAGGGTCATTTTCATCTAGACCAGGTTGCCCAGAGCCCCATCCAACCTGACTTAGAACGTTCCCAAGGATGGGGCTTCTACCACCTCTCTGGGCAACCTGTGCCAGTGTTTCACCACACTCATTGTAAAAGCATTCCTTCTTCTCTCTATTCTAAATCTAACCTATTTCAGTTGGAAACCATTACCCCTTGTTGCGTCACAAAAGGCTCTACTAAAACAACTGTCCCCAGTCTGCCTTTATGTGTCCCCTTTAAGTACTGAAAGGCTGCAATAAGGTCTTCCAAGGCAATGAGATCAGGTCAGGAAGTCAGGCAGAATATCTTCCTACTTCAGTTCTCTTTTCAGCAACTAAACAGCTAATTTCTAGATGTTAAGCAAATTATTAACTGCTCACTTTGCCCCTCTTCATGTGAGACACTCCTAATATTTGGTTTATTGAGTGACCAAATTTTCACCGAGATTTTGAACAGATGTTAACCATAGTTATCTTCCAGACCCACCTAGTTAACCATAAGAGAAATCTGTTTAAAAGTTTTCTGTATTTGTGGAATGTGCTTTCGCTCAGAGAAAATGGACACTTAAAAGATTTGTATTTCAGCATAAATTCACTTAAAGAGAAAAAGAAAGAAAGAAAAAATATAGATAATATCCACTAAGAAAATTTTAACTAACATCCTTCCTGTATGTTTAAAACACCAGGAAAGCATTAATCATATTTTTCCTATGCATCAGGTCTGGAGTTTGTTAAAGGGCAAACTTAAAGCTCCATCAGAACAGAATACATCTACTTGTGCCCATGATTTTGTTTAAAAATATTGACATGTAGAAGTCACAGAAATACAGAGAAATATGCAACAGTGGTGTAGATGCCCAAGATCTCTTCTTCCAGCCTTAAAAACTACTTTAAAACCAATTCTTAAAATAAGCCTATAGCAATGCAAACCACAACCAGTGTAAAGTAACAGTTCATATTTATATCACTACCATACAAATTTTATTTGAAAACATCATAAGCTAACCACATCTGGTTTGTTCAAATTAAATGTTTCGACAAGCTGACCATCGCAACAGTACCGAGATGCACAACCAGTCTCTACCAGCTTGTAGCAAAGAGAAAGCGCCCACGACAGCTCCCTGCTTTTTTTCGCACCCCTTCAAAAGCTCAGAGGCAGCTGCCAGGACTGAGGCCTTTTCAGGCCTGACGAGCACTCAAGACCTCGGGGGACGCAGGCCGGACTAGCAGCCAGCCCACGGCTCGTTCCCGGTTGCGTCTCCACCACGGTCAGCTAAGAGGGTAAGGGGGGCCGGGAAAGGCTGAGGTCAGCGCCTAGGGCCACGGGGCTACTCCTTGGAGAGCCCCGAGACTAGAGGGGGAAACCAGCACTGCGCGACGGCCCCTCACCGGCTGAGGCCCAGAGCTCCCCTACAGGAGCGGATTCAACCCCACGTCGCCCCTTTATCCCCGGCTAGGGCCAGGGTCCGGCAGAAAGAGAGGGAGGGAGGGGAGGCGCGGCACCCGTCTCTCAGGGCACGCCACCACTCACTGGCCATTGCTCCGTGCGCCGCCTGCATCGCCCCGCGGCCGCCAGCTCCTCCCTTATAAAGCTGCGCGGCCCGCGTGCGCGCACGCACCTTCCGGGAAATGTAGTCCCGGCCCCGCGGCCACATAGGCCGTCGAGGCGGCTTCGCCAGCTGCCTGCGGCAGCCAACCCCTCTCCAGCAAGACCTTCAGCGGCGGGATTTGTTTCAAACCGGAGATCCTGCACTGCTTTTGCAGTTTTACTGACGGAGCGGCACAGCCCACGCTGAGAGCAGGAAGGAGCAGAGGAGGGAGAAGCGCGAGCCCCAAGGGCCCCTGAGCCTTCCCGCTGCGGAAGCCCAGAGGATGGCGCAGAGCTGGAAGCACCGCCCGTGCCGATTCAGCACCTGGCAGAACACAGCTGCGCGTTTAAACCCCTTGGTTCTCGTCCACAGTTGATGTATTGACGTCGCGTTTTCTCAATCCTGCGGGTCTGTAGCACTCCTGTATTTTCTGAAGGGCTCGTCCCAAGAGATAAGCACCAGTTTACAGGTAACTCACTCACCTGAGGTACAAACCAGTATGTTAACTGCCACGCTGTTATTATTACTAGCTTTAAACAATGAGTGCTCCCCTTACCATGGAACGTTGCTGCCTCATGTATCTATTTTACAATCCTGTCCTTTTCAAAAGCATGTTTGTTGAATGGTAAATTCATACTGTGTATAGGCAGTATTTCTCATGCAAGACTATCTTCACAAGTTGAAAGCACATGACAGCAGGAGGGGCAAAGATAAATTGTAACCCAGGGTTCTTTAACATTCACTTCCAGGAAATGTGCAGAGATAGCAAGGATGGGAAGTACATAACCACCATAAAATGCACAAGCACCACTGCCTGCAGTGGTTACAAGCCTTCCCTCAACAGGAAAACTGTTCAATCTGCCCCTTGAAGCAGTAATGAGAGCACCTCATCCCAAACTGACCAAGCCAAAGGATGGCAGAGTATGGACAACTGCATATGAAGAGGAGATGTGGCAGCTCTGGCAGCCCTCCCTTCCTTTTACATTGGTCCCTGGTAGTAGAAACAGCATATATGAACTCTTTTTTTTTTTTTTTTTTCCCCCAACAGCGCACCTTGCAGGCCTCAAGGGGCAGAGAATGGCTGTCTCCTGAGTACTCAAGAGGTTTGGGGCAGAGCACAACATAAGAAAGAGATTAAGCAGTGAAACAGTATCATCCTTTCAAGGCAAAAAGCACAGGCTAAAAATCCAGTCTTTCCCATGGTTCAGAAAGATGCAGTGTATTCTTCAAGTTTCAAAACAAGTATGTGAAAGCACTAAATATACCCAAAAGAGTAACTTAACTATTATCACCCCTCTCCATCCCCAAAAGGGGAAACCTTTTCAGCCATTCCATACACAACACCCATATTGAAAGATTATTATTTGACAGTATCAAAAGTTTTGAAATTACAGCCAAAATCCAGTTGGAAGGAAAAGCTACCAACACTGCTGAGATCCACATGTAAGGCCTAACAGGAACTAAACTGACAGAACAGCAAGCAATCTTTACTTACATCTGGAGAAGGCAATGTAAAAAAAAAAATGCATCTCCATAGCAGAGTATTTTTGGTGGGTAACACATGTAAAGTTGTGTACAAATTCTCATACAGACCAGAACATAAAAGAATTTGTGAGATAACTGAAGAGCCATCAGTGAGCACAGAAGCACTGACCCTGGTTATGAAACACAAAAGCATGAGCTTCCTTTTGTTAGGAAAGCTTAGTCTGAAAAGAGTGGGGGTTTTTTCCTGCTCTAAACCTCATTTCTATCACCAAAATAAATAAAAACTAAAATCCCAGCAAGAAAGCAGCTGTTATCTTACATTCAGTGATACAGACAGCAGTGCCTGGAAAATAAAACAAGAGCCTGCAAATATCTTTTTCTTTTAAAAAACTCCAGTACTACAACTGGATTTTCTGCTTAGCAATACAACTTTTGTAACAAATACATAATCTACAGACACATGCACTATGAGGCAAAAGGAGTCTTTAAATAGTGAGTAGAAGCGCACAAAATGCCATTTAAATTATTCATGGTATGGACTGAGCTTTGTAAGATACGGAGTCTGTTGATAATTGCACATTGCCTTAAAAATGACAAATAATTAGCCTCTTAATGGCCTGGATTATACCTGAGCAAAAAAATTTAGGATCTAATTTACTGTAGCTCTAAAAGGTCTGTATTTGTTGTCCTCAGAGAAGCAGATGCATTACCACGTTCCATATTTAATATCCAAATGCACCCATTGAACAGCTGAGTTTACTTTTCTCACGCCCCCCACTCCTGTCCCTCAATGACTAAGAGAAATGTGTTCTATCATTTTATCAACATTTTCACAATAGAATATATGATGCTGAGAAGTGTAGAGTTTACAAAGAGACACGTTCTATAATGTGAACATTTCTTAACTCATTTTGACCTTTCTATGAATGCTTACTGTGGCTTACCAAGAAGGATTTAATGAAACTGGTCTAAGTCTAAAATCCAAACCACTTACATTAAGATATCACTGAGGGTAGATCCTTATGATCCATAATCAGCTTCTTCCATTCCAAAGATCAAATTCACTTCCATTTACAAAACACCTTTAGGAAAAACTGTTAATTGGTTCAGAGAATTCACACAGTATGCAACTAAATACTTTCTGACAGAACAAATTATGTTCAAATTGTACTGGTTTATTTACAACTGTAGTTTATAAACAGTAACACAAACATCTTTACATGAAAAAATCTCATTGCTGAAGTAGGCACAGAGTCAGAGACTCTTTGGATATTTTCAGAAGGGAGGAGGAAGAGGAAAATGTAATACAACAGCTGCCGGGCAAAACTATAAATACATGAGCATTGGCCCAGGTGCAATTTCATGCAAATATCTTCAACAGTTCAAGTTCTATTGGTGTTTACTCAAATACTAAGAAGAAAAAAGGGAAAAAAAAAGAAAAAGAATTAGTTCCAGAATTAAGGTGCCCTAGCTTGATTCCTAGTAAAACAACTTAGAAGGCAAACAAAAAAGTTCTCTTAAGTTAGTCTTCAGTTGGGAAACAGTCAGCTTGTGTCCACATACAGTATCTTGGTTGCTTCTTCTTTATAAACTGTTTTCTACAAAGTCTTTAGTTATTAACTCTCCAAGGCATCCAATACTTTCATGATCTGTTGTTTTATGGCTTTGGTAGCATCACCTGCATTTGGAATCAAATACCTTAAAAAAAAAAAATCAGAAAAAGCCATCATTAATTTACTATAAAATTTCTAAGCATAAATTCCCTAATTATTCTTTTGATTGCTGATGATACTAAACTGGGAAGCGTGGCTGATATACTGGAAGGCCGTGCTGCCACCCAGAGAGACAGACTGGAGAGATGGATAAAGGCAAACCTAATAAAACTCAACAGGGGTAAGTGTAGAGTCCTACACCTGGGGCAGGGGTACTGTACCCCCAGTACAGGCTGGGGGTAGACCCCCTGGAAAGCAGCCCCATGGAGAGGGACTTTGGCATCCAGGTGGACAATAAGCTATCCATGGAACAACAATGTGCCTTTGTGCCCAGGAAGGCCAATGGTGTCCTGGGTTTCATAAAGAAGAGTATGACCAGCAGGTTGAGGGAGGTTCTTCTCCCCCTCTGCTCTGCCCTAGTGAGACCACATTTGGAGTACTTTGTTCAGTTCTGGTCTCCCCAGTTCAAGAGGGACAGGGAAATACTAGAGAGAGTCCAATGGAGAGCTACAAAGACGATGAAGGGACTGGAAATGATCTCCAGAGGTCCCTTCCAACCCCTACCATTCTATGATTCTATGATTTTTCCTCTGGCACAAACTAGAAGGAAAGAGGAGCGGAATACATTAAAATTAAAAACTACTGAGAAAACAGCACTTATTTCCTGTTTATACTATGAAACACTTCCATTGTTGAACTTAGAACTGTTGAGGAATACTTCACGGGCCATCCTGGGAAGGAAATGTTCTTCATTAATTGATAATGAAATAGGTCAGGCAGTTAAGATCTGCACAGATAGCACTGTCCAACTGAAGCACAGCAGTCCTCTTCTGCTTTCATTTTTCATTCCTATAGCTAGCTCTAGACCATTTATTTACAATTCTTTCCCTTCTAGATTCGCTCCAGTCAACAGGGTAGCGATGAAGTAATTCAACAAGAAGCAAAGTTCTCTGCAACATTTTAATTTAACTTTCTCTGACCTACTACCAATCTAATTTCATTCTAAGCAGCCAAAAGGCATACAACTTCCCTGGTTAGCCAGGGAACTCATCTCTCACTACTTGTGAAAACAGATCACCCACTGCACACAGCTCTCCCCAAGGAAGAGTATGAGAAAATGGCAGTACCAAGAAACAACAGGCTACACCAGTGGAAAAAAACCCAGTACACCCATCCCTTTGATTTTTCCCTGGTCTTATGCATGCAAATGCAATACCTGACTTTCAGGAATTAGGTTTCAGGGATTCAGAGTTTTGCGATTATGCTTCTGGACTCCTGGAAAAGTTAGAGGTCTCAAAAAAGATACCACGGAAGACAGACCACTCTCTTAAATCCTATACTTCACAAATCTATACTTCAGGCTGCAGATAGCTGTCCACTTCCTTTTCATTTAAGACATATTGCAAAAAGAAAGAACTTGCACAAATCCCATTCCCAACAACTGTTCTTGCAGACCATAGACCATGCTCTGGGTCCTATAGTCTCTTCATTCTGCTGGCAGATCTTTTTCTAGTTCACATCTGAATTAGCTATTCCTACACACAAAACATTACTTTGAACTCAGTTTTGGGAATTACAGCATGTCCCTGTTTCCCAGTTGATAGCATTTTGTCTATCATTACTACTTCCATTTCTGCTATTGAGGTGGCTTACCTTTCAACTGCCAAAATTTCTATGCCTGAAGTGTTGCTATTTCCATACTTAAATGTGATCAGTTCTGGGTGTTTCTTCTTGGAGGTGATTTTGACTACAGAGTTGAGTGCCTGTCGAGACTGTATATAAGCCAGTCCCTTTCGTGATGGAATCTCTCTCAAACAGTACATATGAGTTGCTGTTACTAGGAGATGACTTGGAGGAAAAGAAAAGTACAAATTACATTGGATAATGAACTAAGTATCAACTATTTACAAAGCTTAATTCTACAAATAGGCTACATGAAGAGAGCTAGATAAAACAGTTTCCAAGTCTAAGACACAGTTTTAATACCTTTAAAATCTGTAATTTAGAATTTAAAATCTGTCTGCAAAATATTTCAGATTTTCCTTGAGTACTGTGCCATGGCTATTTTTGAAAACAAGCATGGCATCCTCAACAGCATACAAAACCAGAGCAAGCAGTTAATTTCATCACCTCAACACAACAGCCATGAGTGCTATCAACAAAGACCACAACCACCAGTAATATGTCAGGCCATGCACAGAGCAGGGGAAATCCCTCCAGCCTCTCTCTCATTCTTCCATCATACCCAATCCCATCCCTCCATCTACAAAGCAGCAACTCTACATGTGGAGGATTCAACCTAAACTAGAAGGAATTGCCAGCACTCCACAGTCGTACAAGCTGTAGAAGCACTAAAGATGAGATGCTACCTGCCAGCTCAGTTTGAGACCCACTTTTGCCTTCTTTATGGAAGGAATCTATGGTTCACCTAGTGGCTGGAACACACTAGCTGAGTTCCAACCCAGTTTGACAAATCATACTATGACAGTTTACTAATCATATACCATATATTATAAGTCTAGTGGGAAAATAGACTTAATAATAAAAGACAAGAACAGACAACAATGCAAGAGAAAGCACACCATAATTTTCTGTTATTCAGATTCAACAGGATTTTTATTCTTTGGGGTAGCCAAAATATAGCAAGCATTATGTTCTCTCTTGCAGGATTGACAAAGTCAGTTGATATTATGGGCAAGATGGGTATGTAGTACAAGGCACAGACAAGAAAAAAACCAGAACCACAGGTAATTGGGTCTACCTGATCTTGAAGAATAAGCCTAGGTATACTGAGAATGTTTTTCTTAATATCTTGTTTTGCAAAGCAAAACTTCAGACTAGGTTTTGTACCATTCTATAACATTGAAAATATAAGAATGCAAATATAGTGGTAACATTTTGTTATAGGTTGTTTCACACCTTCATTTCCTAATTTAATATGAAGAATAATTTAACTGCCCAGACATTTTCATTAAGCTTAAAACTAATACCAGTACCTGGGAAACATATGTCCATTTTCTTTTACTTCATTACAGGGGAAGTTATACTTCACATCAGGTTTATTTATCCATGTTTGGATGTTGACGACTTCTTTTCGATCATCATCTGACATTGAGGAGCTATCAATTTCATCTATTTTGAAGTGAGGTGGTAAAAAAAAAAATAAAATTCAAACATCAAAAAACTTTTCAACTAATTTAAACCAATAGCAGCTACACTGGTTCAAATCAAGGTCCACCTAGCCATAAGCAACTGTTCAGAGAGAGAGAAAGAGAGAGAAAGAGAGAGAAAGAGAGAGAAAGAGAGAGAAAGAGAGAGAAAGAGAGAGAAAGAGA
>JANIJG010023204.1:0-13249 GCA_024611175.1 Megaceryle torquata
TGGAGCCTTTCCAGCCCCAGCTGGATCTGTTCCTGTGTGGGCTGCCCTGGGTGCCCCTGCTCTGGCAGGGGGGTTGGGCTCGCTGATCTCCAGAGCTCCCTCCCAACTCCATCCATTCTAGGATTCTATGATTTTCCATACACAAACACTTGACAGAGTTCCTGTGATTCAAGGTTCCAGAAACTGAGTGCTGGATTTCACAAGGCAACTTTGTCCTAGACTTAATAGAGCATGGGGAGGTGGAGGAAGTAGTTACATCATTTATTTTAGGTGCCAAACTCTGTTTCTAGGCAATAGAGACAAGTACTTCATCCCTAAGTACCTTGAGTAGGAGACTAACTGCTGACTAATTGAAGTTCTTGTCTCATAGACTGGAAATTTTCACGCAAAGAACAAAGATTCAGGAGAGATTTGAGTTCAGAAAGTACATGTACAGTTTGTGAGTGTGTATAGGGAGTGTTGCTCCTTATGCTGCTTCTTTAGCAGACTCTGAGGTGAAAAAGTGTCCCTCTTGCCCAGTACTTGAATTTGATTTGCTCAGGATGGTAATAATAGTATAATAAGAGTGCCCAGTATCTGGGGTCACACTTGCTGAAACTTACCTTCATAGTGCTCCAACATGCTGGGGCTCAGTGACTTGTTCTAGCAAAGAGATAAAGGTGAGAAAGGAGGAACAGTTAAATGAAAAAAAAGTTAATTCAGTTAATCAGGTGAAGAATCAGTAGGGTCTCACTGTATGTTTCTCTGCAGACGAGCCTCCTTACACAATCAATACACAGTAAAAAAAAGAACATGCTGATTTCCCAGTGTTAAGACTAACCAGGTAGTATTACCTTGGAATACATAAACCTCAGGGTCAATAATCCACATCTCTGAGGCTGGAACAGTGTTCCTTTGCTCATCATCTGTGGTTGATTGCTTCCTGCAGAGGGTTCTTATTCTACCACATGAGAAACACATCTTAAAAATTAGTTGTGAAAGCTACATTTTCTTTTAAATGAAAAGAGCTATATAACTGGATTTTCTCCCTTTTGTTCAGCACCATGTGGGAGACTGTCTCAGAGAGCTGAACTATAAATGTTCTGGTGATGGAGAAACCAGAAATGAATTGTTGTTCCTTGCAATTTTTAACTCCCACTCTACAGTAGACCAGAACAGAAAACTCCCAAGTCATCAGAATTGGCCAGAACTGCAGCAGTTCTCTCAAATTGAGTGTCTGGTGTGATGCATGGTCTTAAAAAAAAAAAAAAAGTTGGACACTAGGCAGCAAATACAGGGTGTTTTGCACAATGCTGGTTCCAAACCTGCGTGCAGGGTATTTTATGACACTTCCAGGAGAAGCAGGAAATGCTTAAGAAAGGAAATGGTCAATGAACTGGAAAGATGTGCAGCACCATGTGTTAGATCAAGGTAAATTTGGCCAGAAAGGCTCTTGCTGGCGTGAGTTAACGTGTCCATAAGTATCAGAGAAACCTCATTAACTTCACAGAAATTTGTGCAGTGACCTTTCTAGAAGGAGGAAAGTTATTGATGACCTGTGCTAATTTCCAGCAACTTCTTAGGTCCAAAAAGTACATTCCAAATTATTGAAGGCTTTGTGTTAGCACCTGGCAGTCACTACTGGACAGCAGAAGCAGCAGGAATTCCCTCTTCAAAGACTTCAAATGGACCAGTGTGCACATGTAATCCCCTTCCTGACCTCTGTCCAAAAATATTATTAGAGCCAAGTAGGGGAGGATAAATTTATTTTGTTAAAACTGCTGACCTTTCATATTTCAGTTTCATCCCACATTAGAACAGAAGCAAAATCTTTGAAAACAAATGACATCAGTCTGTCTACTTGGTGATTGCATGAGTGTTTTCATGCAGGTCTAGCCATGCTCTACTCCTTTAATGCAGGCCCACCAGCTCCCTTGGAAATAGCCCGTGACTAAAAAACTTTGGACAGAAGCTTCTGCTTAACTAAAACCTGTTGAAACTCACACATCACTGCAAGAAATTTCACTTCCAAAGTTTCATTGAGCTGAAAATATGCTGATCAGCTGCAATTCACACTCGCTTGGCTTTGTTCTCCTTCTGTGCATTACTGCTGCACAGTGGATTACGTAAGCTCAGAAGCTAATTCTAAGCAGATGGACCTGATTTTACTTGCTTTTTTTTTTTTCTGCCAGCCCATCCATTCCTGTGCCAGCAAGAAATCCAGCCACATTGGGAAACATCCTTCTTTTACTTCTATACAAGGCAAACCAAAGCGCTTCTGCTGTAGCATTTACTTTTTGGCCCCTGCAACCTAAATTGATGCTTTCAACCAACAGCTGCCATGGCTTTCACTTTAGGTCAGTGTTCAAATGGTTCCCAAGATTTTATGTCCTCTCTCATGGAGCAAACAGTGGATTCATGTTTTCATGCTGTAAAACTTTTCCTGTTTTCTGGCACTCAGTCTGCCTGTAGTATTGAGCTCTTCAGGGCAGACCAGTCTGTCCTGGTCATCTGGGAAGCACCTTCTACTAAGGACTGAGCTGTGAGGTTAAAGTACAGACAGCACAGACCCAAACATTCATGCTGGGAAGACATTTTTCTATGGGAATAGTCAGGTTTGACACATTAAAATAAGGGTAATGTTAGCAAAATCAATAGATAATCAGCTCAAAATGGAGGAAAAAATGGTTATTTCAAGCTACTTGGCTGCAAAATTTCTTTAAAATACTGAAGTAGTTAATATAATTAAAATAAATATTAAACTTTCTGGGATAATTGTTTCAGCTTCTAACAGCTGGTTATTTTCCTCCACAACTGATTCCCCAAAACTGTTGAAATTTGGTCTTTTTGGCCATCCAGCCCTGGGCTTTGAGCACATTCTATGGTCTATGAGATGTTCAAATTTCTCCTGTTCTCCCCAGTCAAGCTAGAAAGGGGGCACCTACGCTTGCTACCAAAGCATCACTCTTCACACTTCTCTTTTCTCCCTGAGGTTTCTGGAATATGATGTATTGAGGACATGTCTGCTGTGTCACTGTTTTAGTTAAACCTAGAAATCAGCTCCTTTAGCCCAGCAAAGTGCATCCCGTTCTTTGATCTGTGACCTTCCCTTCGTGCTCTAGCACCAGGACAGGAGTTAACTTCATCACATAGTGACCATTTACTGCTCACACATTTCTACTCCCATACTCTCGATGATTCATTTTTCTCCTTTATGGAAATCGCAGAGCATCTGGAATAAAATCTGGGAAGCCTCTAGTTTGTAAGCAGGGGTCCAACTTAAGGGGTTAAAAGATACAGGGAACTGATGCTGCAATATAGAGCCTTCCATAACTGCCTTAGTTCTGGTTCACATTTTGCAAGAGTAGGAGTCACACCCACCCTTCAGCTATCTGAGGTCTTGCAGCAAAGCAACGTATGTCATCAAAACTCTGGAGGTGGCTTCAACTTTGCAATATTGAATATTAAAAAACCCAAAACAAAAACCAGCCCCTGTGAAATGGGAAAATGTTATTTAACTGGGGTGGGGAGGAACCTGAGACACTGAGATTAAATAATATCTTCTGGAGACATACCCATTTGTCCCAGCCATCCCAAATAACCTTCTGTTCTGCCCTTGTGGCTTTTTCTTTCCTGTTGGTGCCTCATGTCTGCAGCCATCTATAAAGCTGCTGCTGCTTTAGGTTCTCAGCAAGACTTAGAGCAGCTGGTCTGTGCAGAGTAATGACCCTGTCACAGTCAAACGTAGTGCCTATAACTTCAGTGCTGAGGAACACTGGCAAGATACACGGGACTCTTGCTGCTACACTTTGTTGTTAGACTTACTCTTTGGATATGAACTTGTATTTATTTCTTCCCGTATGCTATAACATATTTCACAAACACGATGTTTATTAGAGATCAAGATGAAAAACAGTGTAGCAGTATGGGAAGGAAAAGATTTATGGTTGAGGTACTAGGCTGGGGATGGGGAGAGCAAAGCTCTCTATTTTGAGTAAGGTCTCTGCTTTGGTTGTAAAATGGAGATAAAATTATCATTCTTTAGGGTTACTCCTAAACTAGAGTAAGCATCTGTGAGGCTTTATGATCAGAACAAAGCAGACAACATAATACTCAGGACTATGTTGGTGCTTTTTTTATTTATATCATCCATCATCTTATTGGCCGCTCCATCCCCACCTCCCAGCAGCTGCTTTTATAGTCCTCCTGCCACGATGGAGCTGTCGCTGCCTGGGCATGAAGGTCCAGGCTCAGGAGGTGAGACAGGCTGTTCCTACAAGCGTTCTCTAGCTTGGGCTGAAGGTTTGAAATCACTTATGGTGCAGAGAGCAGGAGCAAGGAATGAAGTCACTGTTATTTTGAATACTTTTATGGAAGGTGGTGTATTGGGAATCCCTTTGTTTTAAAGTTAGTTAGTTTTCTGTATTCAGCTAGCAGGTCATTGCAAGGCTTTAAAATTAAAAAAGAGCTGGTCATTTGTGGTTAGCTAAATTTTCACTGTAACTCCACTAAGAAAATAACTAAATAGAGAAGGACAAACAATTAAAATGCTTCTATTACATTAAAGCAGGGGAAGGGAGCGGAACAACAGTGCAAGCTCTTCCAGGTTTCAGATTCAATTTAGTTTTTATTATTTGAAACAAATGAGAAGTCTGTCATTAGAAGATTGAGTGCTTCTGGTGGTTCCTGCATCCTCTTGTACAGTGTTTGTGTGACCAGATGACTGTAGTGCCTGGATGCAGGCGCAGGGGGATGCTTGACTCCACAGGCATTCCTAACTGGTTGCAAAACCATCAAACACCCGCTGAAAACAACAGCCTGAAATTGCTACCTAAGCAAAGTCAGTCTTTTTTCCCCCAAGAGAGCAAGCCTGATGGCTACATCATCAAAAAGGTTACAGCTGCAGATTTGTTCACAAAAAGCACAGATGGAGAACGCCAACACCATCTCTCAGCTCTGCTTGCAACATCATTCCCTCTTGTTTTATTCTCTCTTTTGCTGATGTTTATAAAGTTTCTCCAGAGGCAGGGGTTCAATGACTCCCAGTGGGAGTCGATCTTGTCATCCACACCAGGTCATTTCTCTTTATTCTTGACTAGGATGTTGGCCATGGAGCCTGACACATCAAGGTAGCGCGTTGGACTACAGATCTTCTTAGGAAGTCTGCCTCCTTTCCTGGTGATCTAGAAAATTGCATTTAATATGTAGATATCTTCCTTGCCTGCTTTGAAACAGTGTCTGGTTATTACAGTAAATATCTTCTTGGGTGAAAAACAACCTAAGCAGGGAGCTAAGCAAAATTACTAACACTCTGCAGTCAAGCGGGGGCTGAATTTACTTTGAATTCCTCTGGTTTTCTAATGCAGGTTTCACTGTAGGAAATGGATTAAGCAATGTCCATGAGGCATATAAGAGAGAAAAGTAATGTATCCAGTTTCCATTTTCATGAATTATTGCTACTTTAAAGATACTCTCGGGGTACTGGTATGTTTGGGAATTATGGTTTTGCTGGTTAGCAGCCAGGCACAGCAGTAAGCTCAGATGAGCCTGGCTTTCTAGAAGAACAGTGGGTTATAGTTGTCCCAGTTTCTTGTTCTGCATTCAAAGGTATTTTCTGACGTTGCCTCATCTGGCGTGGAATCTGCCCGTGACCCAAAACATCAAGGTCAGGAAAAGTGCACGATCAAGATGCCTGTCAAGACCTCCTGCCTGGGCTGAGTTCAGAACCCCCATGAAGATTGCTCCTGAAACAAGGGTGATTTCTACTGGCTCACATTCTGAGATTGATGCCTAGAAGTCAAAATGGGGTTCTGCTGACAGGCATGGGGAGAATGGACAGTCAGAGCAAAATGCAGTCTACTGCAGTTACCTATTTTTAGACCCAAGGGAAAATAGCTGGTTCCAGAGTTTAGCTGAGATGCACATTACTGGCCTGACTTTCATTTACCCTGAGCACTCCCACCTTGGATGGAGCAGGGAGTGGTTTGGGTTTTATTAACATGAGACAGTGAGAAAGGATATAATAGGGCACAGGGTCAGCAAGGACCGAGTACTTGGCAACTAGAAGAGTTTTGCAAAGCCTGTGGTTTAACCCCGGGTGAATTAAATTTTCCCAAGTATTCTTCAAAAGCAAACCTCATTGCCTTGCAGCAGCGATGCTGACGGAGCCCATGTGTACACAAGCAGAATTGTATCAGTGACTGCTGACCAGCTCTGCCTCCAGCCAGACCCTTCCAGCCTGCCTGGAGGAGAGGAAGAGAATTAAATTGCAAAATACCACTTTTTTTTTTTTTTTTCTCTTTCAGGACTGAAGGGGATGCTCCTTTCAGATCCTCTCACTGCAGTAAGGTCCTCTATGGCCCACTCCTGCTCTTGGCATCTCTCCGTCTCCTATTCTGTTGTGATCTGGTTCCAGATTCCTATATGCTGGTGGTGCCTGTATTTGCATCCTAATTGTTACCTTGCCAAACAAGCATATTAATGAACGTTCTTCACCATTCTACCCCGTGTGCCTGGCAGATTTCCACAGATACTTTTAGCCTGGTCTCTCTTTTCCTTTAGTCTGTTGCATAGCGAAGTAAAAAATGCAGCTTTGAGATAGAGGACGTGTTCTGTGGTGCACATTATTATAATTACAGCAGCAGCTTTTTCTTTCCCAAGGTATCATAGATCAGCAGTCTGTTCACATTCAGGTTCTAATTAACAGTACAGCTTAGGAAAGGTCTTAAAATGGCTGCATGGTGATTTCAGCCAATCTATCTATTTAAGTTTGGATCCAGACTCCTGGGAGGTGCAGGAGGGGCAAATTGGCCCATGTTTCTAATAACTTCTTCCTTTGTGAAAGCAGAGAACTATTTTTCTTCTAGGCTCTTTCCATCAGTAGATATTGATCACTTAACAAAGCCAGTATTTCAGCTACGAAAGGCCTTTGATTAAAATTTCACTTGGCAGACTTTTGGATTAGATATTTTATCATCATCATGAACACTAGAGCCCCATAATATGAAAAAGGAAATGAAATGAGGAGGCAGTAACCTGGAGTAAGAAGTGGAAAATTATATATTAAATGCCAGACACATACTCTTGGATACTACTGTGCCACTTTACATATTGTACAGTCAATTAGATTTCATAGGGATGTCACTGCAGAAAAATCTCCGGGGCTAAAAAGATTCTCTTTAATCTAAGCATCCTGAATAGTGCCCGTAAATCTTACTGGTTTTGTTAAGGGGCTGTAAATTTTCTGCTATGTTCTTGCTGTAATTGGAATTCTCCCTGCCTTAGAAAATGGAGTTTGTTTTGAATAGAAATCAAACTGTCTGCTACAAAATCTGCTCTGGTATAGCTGAAGTTTCAGCTTTCTCTGTTTTTATCAGAAAACTCCCCACCACGTAGGGTACGTGAATGAATGCTACTGGAGATGAGTCAGCTGCAGAGGAGGGAGGAGATGAGTGGCCAAGTAACTTGGTGTCAAAAGGAAAGAAAAAAAAACAAACACCCCAAGAACAACAACAAAAAAACCCCACAACCAAACAAAAAAAAACCCCAAAAAACCAAAACAAAACCCCAACAAAC
The DNA here is from genome assembly GCA_024611175.1 of Megaceryle torquata. NCBI lineage: Eukaryota > Metazoa > Chordata > Aves > Coraciiformes > Cerylidae > Megaceryle > Megaceryle torquata. Next base: position 7,555 of record JANIJG010023204.1, read on the forward strand.
CCTTTTGAGATTCAACAGAAAGGAAGAAAGCAGCACTTCAGCTGCAAGGCAGCAGTGATGATCAGAGATGACAAAGGAAGAATTTTGGTTTTGTTTGTTTGGTTTTTTTTTTAATGCAAGAACCAGGGAAAAAATAATCTCTTACAAATGGTCCATCCTGGCACTTAGAGGCTACTGATGATGTCTAGGTGGGTGGTTAAGTCCTTTCTCATGTGGTTCTTCAGGCTGTTTCAGCAAGGAACTCTTTCAGGGGTGATACAACTAATGCAGCATTGAGTTGAATAATTAATTTGGTTAAGTGTGCTTCTCCAAAACAATATGCGTTTTTAAGTTCATGGTAAATAGTTGGAAGCACAGTCATTCAGAGAGAATGAAGTAGTAAAAATCAGGTGATGGAAGACTTCAAAATCTTCTGCCATTTCCCTCAGTAAAGGGACTGATTTGGGTCCTCCAATATCAAAGCTCTAGAGGCTTGAAAATTACTCAGGAGAAATGTGATCATCTCTCACCACAGAACCAAGGTGGTGTTGAGGAGGACATGAAAGAAAGCAGACACACGACAGAATGTACTTAAAGTTATCAACAAACAGTAAATTGTTTGGTTTCCTGCGTTGCTTCCAAGTGCTGACATGTTAAGTCAGCAAAAAGTCAGGGAAAAAGTTCGGTTTAACAAAAGGTAGTAAGTGCCACTTCTTGGATTAATATACTAATTTTACTTGCTTGGGACAGAATAACTAAGTCATTGCACCTATCTCTGCAATGCATGTGCTTTCATCTGACCTACTTAATTTGGTAGCCTTAATAATCAACAGACAAAATAGGAAAACCTCTAACTTTTATCAACAAACTGATAGAACAAAATTGTTTTCCCACTCTGTGGGAAAATAATTACGCAAAACCAACAGTTTCCTGACTGGGGGGATCTTGTCTGACCCCAGTTACAGCATGGGAAAGATGGAAATATTTTTTTGGTTCTGTTTAGACTAGATAGAATAGATTGTAGGCAGGTTGTATTTGATTTGCAAAGGCTAGAAGACAATATTAACTAAGTCAATTAATTATGAGCTTTAAATTACCTTGTTAGGCATAGCCCTTTCGTGTTTTAGCATTCCAAAATAAATCATCCCATTTTTGTTGCTACTCCCCAGTTGCGGTCTAAAGTAAACCTCAGTGAAGAACCTCAAGTGGCCAAGCAAGAAGGAAGGTATTGGGAAAGGCATTTCAGAAGTATGGAGAAACCAAGGTTGATAAGCAGAAAAGTCATAAACAACAATTTGGGTTCTTACACCTGGATCCCCAAGGCTGATTGTTTGTATTCAGCCCAAAAATGTAACAGACTGAAATGAATTTAGTCTAGGACATTTTTCCCTTTGTTGCCTTATTAGTTTGGAAACAAAGACATCGCTGTTGGATGGCTACTCAAAACCCTTAACTGTTTTCCCTCTGGGTTTTAATAATTAAACCCATTCAATGAAGTGAATTCATTGCAGTGCTAAGACAAGGTGGTTTCAAACCCACCAGATTTAATGTTGATTAAAATTTTTCCCTGGGCAGTGATAAGCAGCCAACAGCTGACTCAGAGTTTCTTGCTAAGTAGGATTTGAGTTCTCATATTTGTGGGCAAAAAAACCCAACATTGTTTTATAGAGGAAGAGGTCAACAGATGCCCAACCAGCACCCGCTATTTAATTGGCCGTAAGGCCAGCTTTAAGTGTAGCTGTGTCTGCAAAATGGTTGTAGTTAGGGGTAGGATATTTTGAAACCCAAAGTGCTCACTCTTGGCAAAATCACTCTCGCTGAGCTTTAAAGACAGGTGGGTGAAGAGATAGGCTGACAGGATTATACCCTCCTGAAAGGTTAAGCTTGTCAGAAACCAAGCTGAAACACGATGCTTTAGCTTTGCCCTTTGTTGAGGTAAAGGTTTATTGGCCCCTGAAACAGAAACCTGCACGTTCATTGCGGAGTGCTCCCAAATTCATGCAGAAGACTGTGGAAGAAGCAACAAATGCACGAGCACAGGCTGCCCAGACTTTCATTTGTTTCTCTCCCCATTTCGATTCACAGCTTACAATGGCTTTATGATAGCACAGCTACAAATAAGTTGGCTGTTCATCCACCGTGAAATGATATTTTTTTTTTAAATTTGTATCCATTATCCACGTCGGAAGAGGCACCGCTCTTCTTGTTTATTGTGCTAGCAAAAGAGCTCCCAGTAACACAGAGATTATTGACAAGGATAGCTGGGTGTTGTCTCATTTCCCTAACTCTGCGGAGCTACTTTGCAACATCGGTGCCAACTTCTTAGAAATGTTTGTTGGCCTCATCTTCTTTCAAATAATTACTTGGGTATAATGGTCTTGCCTGAAGCATTAGATAAGAGAGTATGGATTTTAACGACTGGCATTCAAGTCTGATTTCCCTAGCAAGAAAACTTGTGATACTGTAGGAAACCAACTAGTATTTTCTTCTGTGCTTTCCAAACTTGTGCCTCAATATTTTTATGAGGCAGCAGATGACACAATTCTTGCGGTCACATTCAAACTGAAGTCAAAACTGGCAGATAACTTGCATGTTTTACCAAGTTTATGCCTAAAATATATCTACTGTGGATCATGGGACAGAGCCCAGGGGTGATGAGGTAATGCTGGTGGTGTTCACAGAGCAAAAATGAGCTATTTCTTAGCATATCCTACTCACATGAGTAGTTCCACTCTTTATAGAGTGGAACTCTTCTATTAGTGACTGCTTGCTCGTGGAAAATATTTTGCTAAGTTTATAGCTCCTGCTGTAGCATCTTCACAATACCTGTGTGTGAATTTCCAGTCCTAACCATAAATCTGACATATCTCAATATTGTTTAAATTTAGTTTCCAGTATAAATGTAGTTTCCTGTAAAAAAAAAAAAAAAAAAAAAAAGACATTTTTCTAAATAATATAGTTAAAAATAAGCTTTGAAATGCCAACAATGCTGTTTGGTATCACAGAGTGCTGCAGTCTTTCTGAGTAACTGGAAAGTAAGTGTAGCTGAAAGCAGATGTGAATAGTTCAGCCTGGTGCGATTATTTGCACTTGGTGAAAGGCTGGAAGTAAAGATTATAAAGCTAGCATTTACATTCCTTCCATTTTAATCATAAACGAAGTCTTTAGCGAGTAATTTGACCTTTAACAAAAGGGGTTTTTTCAATATTTCTGGAAAATATAATGATATTCTCCTCTATTTAATTGGTACTTTTGATTTACTCTTAGTACTTATGATTGAATATGAATAATTGCTCTCCATCAGGGTAGGTGGGTGATTTTTTTCTGTGAAGTTAAAGCAAATCAGTGAGGCAACTATAATTAATTCTCCATCATTGGTCATTTTACATTGTGTTAAAAACCTCTTATTGGTAATGTACTTAATGGCAAGCTGGACATACACTCATTCATATACAGCATAACTAAAACCAATTCACAGTTTGTTTTCATTTACTGAAAAACATTGATCTAAACATTGCATTTTAGTCTCCTGTAAAAAATACATGGATGCCTTGATCCAGCAATGAGTTCCTCTTACCAACTTGAGAACAAGAACATACATCAGCGTGGATTTGCTACAGGCTGGTAAACACCGCGCAGTGCCAGACATTTATGAAGCTACGAGCGTAAGCAGCATTAATCAGCCACTAACAACAGAAATGACAGAGGCTGGCCGTTGAGTTGTGAAATGGGTAGTTTTCTGAAGATGGGGAAATAGCTCAGAAACTTGTGTACAACCACAGGCCTCCTGCAGCAAAGCAGGAAGGAAATTGAACTTCACCCCCAGTGCCACATTTTAATTTCCGCAGTGTCGCTCCTTGGGAGTATCTGGGACTTGCAGCTCTTCTGATTCAGTGAGAAGATGCTAAAACCCAGATGGAGCTGTTCATTTATTTTGTTGCTGCTAACAATGAGATGTAGCAATGCTTGTCTATATTATTTATAGAAAGAGCTTTCACAATGGTTCGTACGGGACCAGCAGACGCTTCCAACCGCTGCGTGAAGTACTGAATGCCCACAGCTCTCCTGGGCCACTTGCTATTGATCAGCTAATACCACGCTGTGAACAGCTGGTTGTACTAGATTAGAAGTGTGACCTGGGAGGGTTAGATTCTAATAAACCAGCCGAGCCACAAGCTGTAGAGACCAAATGATTCATCTCCTCTGAGCTTTCACGGTACGAACGCTGTCGCCCTAAGAGCACGCAAAACCAACAAAGAGGTTTTCTTTGGAGGCAGAGAGACATCTGCTGTAATTAGATTGGGACACAGATGGGATGCGTTGCATTCAGGTTAACTGTCCCTTATTACAGTATACGGTCTCTCTGAATCCAGGTGAGCTGCCTTTTGGTGCTAAATATTTAAAGCTTGCCGACTTATTTTACTGTCTTCGTAAGGTTTAGATGGTCCCAGAAGTTTTAAAATGAGCGGTACTCAGGCTTGCAGTGTGACCACAGCCTCGCTGGCCATCTTGCAGTGTAAAGTGAAGTACAGAAAGGCATCTTGCAGAAAAAGAGCCAGTCTTGAGAGGACAGCAACCAACACTGATTTGTGATATGCTGTTATTTGAGAGATCTGTCAGGTATTTTAACAGCAAATGATAAGCTCCTTATCCTGGTGAGACTGAAGCCTAAAGTAGACAGAAGAAGAGGTAAGTTAATGCAGATTAGCATTATATTCATTATACTCAGTCCTTGTCTGCAGTAGCAGGAGTTGAACCCTTTTTCTTCCCAGTTTTGTTAGAAACTTGTCTGTAATTGTTGGAAAACCCATTGATGTAACTCGCTTAACCACTTCCGTCTGTAATACAGCTCTTTAGGAACGTGTAATTTAACTCCTCCCTCCTGCCCAGGGCCTAGCCAACATTTCTTCCCTTCTACAAATTTTTTTGCAAGTCTAAATATAATCATAGAAAAATGCTTTAAGTGTCTTCTCTGAGACATCCTACAGCTTGTCCTAAAGAGATGTAAGAAGCCCATTTGAAGAACAATAATAGAACCAGTTAATTTGCAGTTTATTCTTGTTGATCTTTGGGAACTGCTGTGTCTGGAAAATGCACTGCCTTGTATAGAAAACTGGCAGGGAAATTTTTCTTGTTATTTAGAAGAAATTGTCAACTAGATGAATAGAAAGGCTTAAGAAATCCATTAGAAGGTTCAAAACTAGTTAGTTATCTCGTGTCATTCTTCTACCTTGGCACTTTCGTAGGAGCATAAGAGATTTCTGTTGTCATTTGAGTTGTCTGAAATGAAGGAAGACTGAAGTTGAAAATGGAATCATTTATCTGCAGGCTTAAATTAAACAGTGTTATGAAATCCTGCTCATTGCAAAGGGAGTAAAAAGAAAAAATGGAAGCTCTTCTCTCCGAAAAAAATGTAAAATTTATGAACAGTGAGCTGGTAGTAATCTGTTTCAATAGTTATTCCATAGGAGCTATCTTAATCTCTCCTACTTCACAATCTACAACACAGCGTGACCCATTAAGATATCCAAGTTGTAAACTATGCTCAAAGTTCCTCGCACTCTGTTTCTCTCAAGTGCCTCAGTAGAACAGTGTCTTGGTTTGAGTGAAAACAGAACTAACTCTGTTCAGTGATTTTCCTTTTCAGTTCAGTACTTCTAACTAACAGAACTTTCTGAAGTTAGCAGCCTGTTTTCACAGACAGTGTCTGCTGCGA
>JANIJG010023204.1:21110-33491 GCA_024611175.1 Megaceryle torquata
GCCCACACAGGAACAGATCCAGCTGGGGCTGGAAAGGCTCCAGAGCAGGAGACTCCACAACCTCTCTGGGCAGCCTGTTCCAGTGCTAATGGATGTTCTCCCTCACTGCCAGGTCCCAAAGAGGCTATGAAACCAGTGATGTTACAAAGCCAGCCTATAGTTTATGAACACTTCAGATACTACTCTAATAAGCTCTGTGTAAGTAAGCCCATACTTTAGAAAAAAAGAACTGATTAAATCTTGCTAATAGTTCTCTGAGACATCATGAAAATGTATATTGAGGAGGATATCATCATCAAGATAGTCTTGGTTACCACGGATATTCTGTTATCTACCCAAGAATGATGAAGACTTCCTAGCAAATCCTTCTGGGATGGTAAGGATTTGATATCTGGCATTTATCTAGCTAATCCATTCTCTCAGCATTTAGACCTATGTGTATGCTCTCGTCATGGTGATGGGTCTTGCTTCTGGGTTCTAAAATGAGCAAGATCCTATTAGCAGTGGGAACTGAGCGTGATTGGCTCAAGAATTGGAGATGTTCCAGTTGTGCTAATAATACTTTTTGCTTGGAGACAATAACAATCCAGTTATGTTAATTTAATTTTTTTTTTTGCCTGGCGCATACAGTGTGCAATGTACAATAATGTCCATAAGTGTTTTTATGAGTGCTTAATGCACACACTTAAATTTTGCAAAGCAGCTGTCAGAATTAAATGCATAACAAATCAGATGGTTAATCAGCATGTGAATACGTAAGGAACTGTGTCTGTGAACGAGGCGTGCTATTTTTAAAACCCCGGGGAGCTCTGCCACCAGATGGCCTTTTTTTGAGCTATGAGTATTCCTCAAAACAGTTTGGTTTTGGCGTTCTACAATATCTAATAACTTTTAAATACCTCTCTGAAATTGCTCATTCTGTCTCCTAGATACACAGCTGATGTGGGCATCCCCGACTCGCTAAGGGGAGCCCTTGGTTCAGGTATTTTAAGCCTTGCTGTCCAATGATTTTAAAGGCTGCAGGTGATTATTTGCACATGCAACCGTGTTCTTTTCATTCCCATTCCCTGTTGCATGTGTCGTAACCTAAATCACCTAATATTTTAGCCAGGGATTAATCAAGACTAAGGAAGTTAAGCCTTGTAAGTATTTAAAAATAAAAAATCTACTGATTTTAGGACTTAAACACCTAGATAGGAATTAAGTTCCTACATACCTTTGTGGCCCTGGGCATTAAGCATCCAGTTAATTCCTGGAAGCCAGTGTAAACAAATCACATCCTTAGGCTATTTGCAAAATCCTAAGTGGGATTTTGTCATATATAATTCAGACTTGATCAAACCATACACAGACTTGAGAGATAGGATTTTAGAAGGTGAAAAAAAATAGTGCAATGAGAAGATGATATGGAAATATTAATACAATCAACAGAAAACATATTTTTCTAGTTTGATCAAGAACTAGAAACTTGTCTTGCATCTGTTAAATATTCAAAGTAGACCACAGCATACTTCTACTTATTTCTCTTTGCACTGAAGTCACTACTGGAACAGGACTGCAGCATCTCATGTAAATATCTTTAGCACTCATACTCCTAGTTTTGGGATACTGAAGAATATTTTCCCCTCCTTTCTTTGTTTTTCTTTGTTTCCCCTTTCTCCTACTGTGACCACGAATCCAATTTTTGTTGCATGTGGTACATGTGTTCCCATGAAAAGTTTGGGTTTTGAGAAGCTGATGTTTTCCAGCGGAAACCCGTTTCATGAGAAAATCTCCAACCAGCCCTTTCTCTAACTACATCCAGCACAACTTTTGTGGGCCCAGATCCAGCAGCAATCACACAAGTATCAACAAAGCTCATCCCTTGGACCTCACAAGAGAGATTCTGACAGCAGAATCTGGCCCACTGGAAGGAGTTACTGGGCTCTGCAAACATATTGAAACTGGCTGTTTTCCACTGGGCATCAGCCATGTGTATCCCACACACAACTGTATTAAGTTCTGATCAAGAAAATACGTCCTGTAGAATTATCCAAAATCCAGCTTAGGTTTTGGTGGTGGCATTCACAGGTTATCCCAGCTCAGCCTGTTCCTAGAGAGAATATTTATTAGGTGAATTTCTCTCTTATTCTGGGGTGCTGCAGTGCTCTCCCTGTGCAGCCAGGGAGGACTGCCCATGTTATAGTAAATCTCCTCTCTCTTGATGGAAACTGCTGAATATTAGGAAGAATTTCTTTACTGAAAGGGTTGTCGGGCATTGGAACAGCCTGCCCAGGGAGGTGTTGGAGTCCCCATCTTTGGAGGTGTTTAAGAGCCGGGGAGATGTTGCACTTAGGGACGTGGTTTGGTGGTTTTGATAGTGCTGGCAGTAAGGTTGGACTTGATGATCCTGAAGGTCTCTTCCAGCCAAAACTATTCTATGGTTCTAAGTATAAAGAAACCACTCCAGAAACACAACATGGGAAAGGTGTTATTTTGTTTTTGCTGCCAGGTCCTGCTAGCTTTCTTCCCCTGGGGAACGTACAGTCCCTGAATTGACTCTCAGCTCCAAGCAAAGCACAGCAGACTCCTTCAAAGTGCTCCTGAAGATAATTTGGCTTCCTACAGTATTAAATCAATTACAGCATTAGTAAGGCTGGTGGGGCTTTGCACAGAGAAAAGAAACATTACTGCTGAATACAGACCATATACACAAGTCACACCTAGCTGGTACTCCCTCCCTTTTAAAGCTCATTTGATGACTTTGAGGAAAGATAAGGGACTGTAGGTAGGCATCTTTGGCTCATTTTTTACCAATTCCAAATGGGCCAAAGGACAGAAGAAAGAGAAGGATGTGCATTGATAAAAGTGCTGCATGGCTTTAGGAAGACAATATTTCATCTGAATTAAATTAAGCGGGCTGAATTTCAATTTGATATTTGTGGCACGGCTACTGATTTTACTGAAGTCATCCAGCTTTATAGATTGCATTGATTCTTCAGTTTCCCAGAACACACTTTACTTTCTAATTGTGAGTGTGCACTGTAGCAAAATCAGATTTCGGTTTGCTCTTCATCAGCAGACACACAGAGGAAGAAAATAGAAGTAAAGGCAGAAATTCCCATCAGTCCATAGCAATTGCTTTTCTCTGCATCTGCAAAACAAAAGGCATTGTCTAGAAATGTTCAGCACAAGATTCTGCGAGAGAAAAAGGATGTATTATATACACAAAAGTCTGCTGAAATGACAGGAGCTTTTGCTAAATTTCTTGTTTCTAAATTCTGTCAGACAAAAAAAAATCTCTACATTGCCTCACTATTTTATCGTGAAATGAAAAACCAATTATCAAAGCAGAATTTCTTTTAGCATTGTAAGTGTAATTAAATACATTTAAAAGGCAAGCAGGGTTTGACTGCTCTGTTGTTCTTTTTCCCTAGCATCACTGACATTTCATTTTCTTCTGCTGCTTTTGGCCAGGATTTTTTTTTTTTCTTATATAGTCTTAAAGGGAAAAGCTGCTCCCTTCCACACCTAGCAAGCTGTGCTCTGCAAATCAATGAAGGAGACTGCAGTTCCTGTCCAATGAACTCCAGTTATCATCTCAGACCTATTCATCTGAGCTGTAGTTCTGGCAGATAGTCAGATGTGAAGTGGACTTGAGGTATTTCTAAGTCATGGTCAAACACAAGTGTAAGTGCTTTGCAGCTTAGTTACATGCAGAAAGCAAGTTTTAATGAAGACTGGGGTGACTCTGTGCTAGTGCATTAAAAATAGGAATACTCTTTCAAACATTTATTTAGGGTTTTTTTTTCATAGTACAGAACTGCAACAGGAAAAGAACAGTATTAGTTATCAGCCACAGGGCTCTCAACCTTTTGGAAAGCACATGTTGTGCACTATGTATATTTACCCATGAAAAAAGTCTGTAGATTCATTTTTTTCTCTGACATGAAAAATGTTGATGGAAGCACTAAAGGATTAGACTGTCTCTGTGATTTGCTTGCTTAAGTAAACATAAGCCAATACTGTAACCAGATCACATACTTGTGGTGGAGTAAAGTGACTAATTTAATTTTCAGCCACACTGAGAAGAAGCAGAAAAGTGCACCAGGAAATAGACTGAGCTTTCTTTAGTGTGGGAATGAAAACACATGTGGGGCAAATGGGCCTGATGGGGATTTTTGGCCTCATTTTACCTGTCTTAGCCCTTGGGATACATCAAGAAGTATAGTTCAGGATGAGATTATAGGGATTCTGCAGACAAGTAATAAAATGGAGTTTTATTTCTTCCTTATAGAGTAGCTCAAGGAAAGCCAAGTCACCGAGTAACTGTAGGAGAGTTGCACTGGGGAGGTCGGCTCGGTTCAGTTTCAAGGCTTTTCCTCTAGTCGCTGCGGTTGGTTGGGTTCTCTACTCTCAGGCATTGATTTCAACAAAGAAAGAGAACAAGGCATTGAAGTGCAGTGCTATTGAGAGGCTGGCTCCAGCCCCTTCACAACTAATCTAAACAGGGCATCAGTTCTTTAGCAGCTGTGACTTACCCCTCTTCTCTCGTGTTTGCAGCAAGGTGTAGAGGATCTTCTGGGGTTGGATCTCTCCCTGACTCTGCTGCCAGGGATGGGAGAAAGGCAATGAGTCAGGAGGCTTCCAAGTCATCCTTCAAGTCATCCTTCCAAGTCATCCTCCAGCATGTTACTGCATAACAGGACAATCTGGTGCCAGAACAGACTGGAGCAGTAGGGTACCACTCCTTTCCACACAGGATGTGCCATTTCAGAACACTGTCCATTCTGATAAATGATGAGCAGCATTTTAGCAAAATACGCAGTACCTTCGGTCCTCCTGACTAAAGAAATGACAGGTCTTGAATGACATCTCTTCCCTAAAATGATTAGAAGTCAGCAGTAAACACTAATGCTGTGCTTTAAGTCCTATTTTACAATGCAAATGACTTCATGGATCTGTGAGCAGCAAATTGGATTTTGAGAGGTGGCTTTTTTGCAAGACTGCGGTCAGATTTTACAAACTAATCTCCAATAATTTCAATTTTACATGACCATTAGTATCTATCTTTACTATAGTAGCATCTGGGCAACCAAAACAGCCCACCACTCTGCCATCACATGGAGCACTGAGCAAAACTCACAGTATCTACTGCAAGAGCACGACTTTATTTAATCTAGGAAAGGATGTCTCGATGCCAGAGCATCGTGCCATAGTCACACAAGAAGTCCTTTCTATCCCTGGATAAAATTGCAGCATTTTTTGGCACCATTTGTGGAATGGATAGGGTGTCTTTGGCAAAGAGGACCTGGGTTTTCATCTCCCTGTTACAACAGGAAAGGAGACCCTGGTGCCTAAAGATAAGTAATGTGATGAAGTAAATTGATGCGATGAATAAAGGTAAAGAAAAAGAGCAGCACTATCCCGCTCAAGCAATCTTAGCAACTCCCCTTCACTAAGCACATGTATTGTGGCACTTCCAGGTGGGACTGCGGCTCCACTGCTGTGCAAACACATGGCAAGAGAGCCTTCCACTCCAAAAAAGCTTCAATAGTTCAAGTGCAGGAAGGCAGAACAGTATTGTCAGTCCCATTGCACTGGCTGAAGTGTGAAGAGCAGAAATGTCACAGATCTTAGCTAAGGTCATCCAGGCAGCTTTCAGCAGACATGTCCCTTGAGTCCAAGCATTTTTACTTCAAAGTCACTGGAGGTCAAGTTATAAAATATGCTCTTTTCCTCACCAGTAGTCCATTCTGCTCTTCGAGTAGATTTCTATGCACACACTAAAGAGGATTTAACTGTAAAGTTCAGTAATCATGAGAAATGCAAGCTGAAAATGGCACTTACCAGCTTACTCTGTGTAAAGACAAGATTAAAAATTGGATGCTACTGCTTCAGCAGAATTCCCACCACCACTACCAAGCACATGCTTAAGAAACTGATACTTATAAGGGCAGTCTGAAGTGAAACCAGACTGTGCTCAGAAACACAACAGGGCTAAGCTGAGATTTCTGAATAAATCAAAATTCAGGCTTGTCCACCAAGTCCTGAAGTTTGACATGTCCATGCGTGGGAGGGTTTGTGTTCAACCAGCTGGGTAAAGTTGGTTTGGGCTTATGCTGCAATTAAATGCAGAAGAAACATTCCCTGTAGTCCCCATCACTGTCAAATAAGTTTTAGGAGACCTTGGCTTTCATTCTCAAGGTGCAGCTGGGCATCTAATTTCTGCTGATTTTGATCATCTGAGTGGTAGACCCTTTTGGAACCATCATATATTCAGAGTATGTCCTGCACTGATATGCAATAAAGCCCTTTATTGTACAGTATTTCAATGTCAAATGGCAAAATATGAGCCATACAAGAAACTGGACAGTGCTCTAAGCACTTCTTTCCAGTACTGGCATACTGAGCTCTCTGTCCTATATTCCTTGTTTGTTTTGCAATGAATAAAACAGTCCTGAATCTCTGATGCCTGTTCTCACACAATGAGACTGCTCCCTGTGCTCCTTTAATGACTTCCCAGGGGTGGTGTCAGCCACTGGATTCTGATCTCCTAAAGCATAGAGGCTTCCCTCTGAAAGAATTATCTAGTTTAATTGGCTTTAAATTAATGGAAGGAAAACTTGCTTATTGCAGTCACATCAACTTAAGACTTACAAGACATTAACTATGTAACTGGGAAACAAACAAAAAGAAAACCTGGTATTCTTCCTGGGAATATCAGTCTGCCACTGATGTTGGAAGGACTGGAATTCTACGTTCTCATTCTCCACATTGACCTCATCAATGTTTATAAATACACAAAGGGTAAGTGTCAGGAGGATGGAGCCGGGCTCTTCTCGGTGATGCCTGAGGACAGGACAAGGGGCAATGGAAGCTGAGGCACAGGCAGTTCCATGTACACATCAGGAGGAACTTTTTCACCGTGAGGGTGACAGAGCCTGGCCCAGGCTGCCCAGGGGGGTTGTGGAGTCTCCTGCTCTGGAGACTTTCCAACCCCCCCTGGATCTCTTCCTGTGTGATCTGGTGTAAGTGACCCTGCTCTGGCAGGGGGGTTGGACTGGATGATCTTTCGAGGTCCCTTCTGGCCCTTGACATTCTGTGAAAAGAGATAGTCCTGTGATAGTGCCAGGAAAGACCCTCATGGACTGGGATGCCACTGGAGTAGGAGATGATCTAGAGAATTGATCTAGACTAAACCACTGAGATGTAAAGCGTGCAGAGTATCTCTGGTTGCAGTCAAATCCTTTCAAAAACATACAGCATTTTTATCTGTGGAGCCAGCAAGACATTGCAAGTAGCATTTGACTGAATGTTAATTTGGCTGGTTCTAATGCAGTGGTAACAAATCTACACAGCTGAGGATGGGAACTCTTTCATTTCTGGCCAGCTTATCACCTGGGTTTCTCCTTAAGCATCCATGATCCAAATTCTGTCTCACATCCAGCTCACAAGATAAGGGGTTCTAGACAGAAACTCTTAGATTCAAAATCTTGATTTCTATTGTGAAAGCAGTGAAGATACCTGCTGTGAAGCATTAATGGTGAGTAAATTTGCTCAGTCATCAGTGCAGGAGCTTCTATTTCTCCTCTTAATTGCATAAACAGCTATTTGTTACAAGTTTGAAGTAATGCTGAGGAGCTTCACATCTGATTTGACTTGAAAATGCTATTAACTATTCTGAAAGCACAAGCAACTGCTCTCCTGAGAGCTGCATGGGTATAAATCAAAGCCTATAGATGCTGTTGCTGCAACAGTGACAGAAACAAAACAGACATCTGGTGTGCTTTGCTATAATAGCTTCTAAATTCAGGAGAACTTTGAAGTGCTTCAAGAATTCCTACCCATAGTTACCTCGCAACAGGTAAGAATTAGATTTTTAGCAATAATGTTTTTTTTTTTTCCTCACCTGGCATGAATTTGAAAATCACTGCTGTGTTCTAGAAGGGCTGTATTTTTATTTGGATGTTTCTGCTGTTGAATCATGACAAGTTGCAGAAAATTGGATTAAATTAAAAGGAAAACTACAGCAACTTAATGAGAAAATTAGCATCAATCAGATTCTTATTTGAACTGCAGATGCATGAGTCGGGAATAACACTGCTGTAATTAATGACATTTTGGAGGTTTGGGGGGTTGTTTTCTTTTTTTTCTTTTTTTTTTCCTCTCCCCCCCAATGAAACCTTAACAAAAATATTATTCCTCAAACTAACCCTAAAAGGAAATCCTAATGATGAAAACACTCAGATGTTTCTATGTTAACTAATAATCTAGAAAATGAACAACAGAAAGTTAGCATCAAATTGAAAAAATAAAGCCCCATCTATCTTTCCACCCCCACAGACACACAAAACTCAAAGCCCTGAGAAAAGCATTGACAAGCAGAAACTTTTTTTATTAATTCACAGAGTGGAAATGACAATGGGAAGGGAATTCTCTCCCAGTCAGCTCTGAGAGGGTAACACCAAACCCTTTCTAGCTCTTGTCTCAAGAAAGTGATGGAAAATATAACACCTTTATGAGCATCTTTATGCTGCAATTTAAACCCAGAGGTAGTATTTGGGTTCTGCCTGTTAAAGCTCGAAGGCTCAGCGTGCTAAGGAGGTGTAGGAGGTGGGCGATGAGTGGCCAGCACGGGAGGTGCCCCCTTACCCCGCTCCGATCCGCGCCCGGCGCTGCCGCTGGCCCGGGTCCGGCAGCGGTTCCCGGGCTCCCTCTCGTGGCTCTGCGGCTCCGAGCCACCGAAGGTTCCTGCTCTGCAGGTTTTCCTGATGAGCCCCTGTCATCTGTCCCTCCGTAGTTTAATTCCCCGCACGATTGTAGAGCTAGATTTAAATATTCCAGAGGAGAGAGCTGGCACTTGGGAGAGCAGTGATGGAGCCGCGGCTGCTGTGACCGCGCACCCTCAAAACCAGGAAATCTCCTTCCTCCCACTCACCTATTCTTTACCTCGTCATTTTAGGCTTTCTTAAGACCTCTGTGCTTCATAAAGAGCCAGTAAACAGCAGCCAGAAGCTTTTGTACTTCTAAAGCATCTCTCAAAACTCTTGATTCTGATCTGTTCTGTAGCATGGAAGAAATTGCCTAGAAGGAGAAGTTGAGCATCACGGGCTTCAACTGGTGCTGACCTGATGTAATGGCCTTACCCTTTCACTACACCCTCTATTAATCTGCACAGCACTTAGTCCCAGAGATCCATAGCTGAGGTACTTATTGCCTTCCTCTTAGCTATGCAGAGTAGAAACCACTGCCTCATATCTTACATCATCTTTACAAAGACACCCTGATGGCACAAAAATGCTGAAGCACAAACGAAGTCAGGTATTAAATACTCAGTGTTTTCTATGGTATATTTTCCACAAGAAATCTTACCAAAAAGGTACAAGGCATTGTCTGAAATGCTCTGTGGTTTTTCTTTTTTGCATTTGAATTAAAAAAGCCTCCATAAACAGAATGTTTCTGGTCTATAAATAAGGAACACTCCTATTTGCAAGCAGTGTGTATTGTCCCCCTCTGCACTCTGAGCTAACTGGCATATGGTTTACTGTCCTGAGGTTTCATTAATGAACAATATTTCATTCAAAGCTAATTAAAATCTCTAGGCAGACCACGCTTAGCAATAAAGATGCCAAATAAGAAAGCAGGGAACAGGTGAGCAGACAGCCTAATAACTGTAATTATTTTGTTGGGAAGTAGGAGGAAGGGGGAATAAAGCCCACGCATTAGAGACTCATAAATACAAAACACTTAAGACAGTTGTCAGGTATGTTGAGCCACCATAAGAAAGTCACCGATGTTGCTTTGAAAACCTTGTTTTCAAGATCTTATTCTGCAAACGACATTTAGACCTCGTTCTCAGGAGGTTGTGACTCTGCTGAGGCAGAAGAATCTTACTTCAGAAGCCTTCTGCTAGGATGAAAGGCCCTTCCCACAGAGTGAACTTGTTGGAGAAGGAGGGGCATGACACACAGCTTTTCCGTCTTTCAGAATATGGTGCTGGGGAACAGAAAGCATGGACCAAAACCCTGCAGTTTTGCCACTCCTGAATGTTCTCTGAGAGCTCATAGACATTTACAGCAGCTCTGGAATTTCTTAGATGACTTCTTTGTTTGCACAGGGAAAGGGGAAATATAAAATACCTCATAACATCCAGGAGGAATGCAGTGAGGTGGTCATAAGAGATGGGAGCATCATCTGCAGTCTGCCTTTTACAGGAGGCACTGCGGCCTCTACTCTTCCCCAGCCTCGTCTTGGAAATCACATTTTGCTTTATTGATTTATTTCTCAGCTTTCTTGTGAGAGGTTCCTCCCCTTTTATTTCCCCTCAAGCTTTGCTATTGTGCAGAATATGATTTCCTCCTAGCTGCTCCTTACCTGCCACTGGATTTAACCCCCACCTTGCTGCTTGGAGTTTCTAAAGCCCATCTCAGTCACTAAAATCTCTGCATCTTAGAGTCGAGCCTGTGAAAAAGTTTCATGTAGTTGTGAGCTAGGACATCTGAAACTCCTTACCTGCAGTCTGGCACTCGGAGCATTAGAAGTCCCCTGAACCCGCAATCAGGAGATAGGAGAACAGCAGGATTCAAACTATGCAGAGGACTTTATCCTCTGTTGTAGTCCAATAGGATCTACTGTTACCACCTGAAACCAGAGCCCTGTTATTCCATGAGCTAGCGAGATTAAGAGGAGGCGTCTGAAGGACATAAGGATTAAGAGGAGGCTTCCTGAAGAACATAAATATAAGAGGCAAAAGATAACAAAGGACTAAAACAACAGACAAGAGCAACAAAATGCAGGTGTCTGAACACCTTTAAGGATCTAAACCAAACTGTTCCCTGAACAGCCACGAAGGAAATTTCCATGTCATCCTTCATGCCCCTTCTCTCCAGCCCCACTCCCCATATATCTCTTTGTGAAGTCTGCAGTGCCAGCCTTGTTCTGTACAGCCAGGCTCTGGGCACCCGCCTGAGGAGGAACGTTGAGCTTGGAGATCCACGATGCTGGCTGAGCAAACGAGTACAGCCTGCCACTGCTAAGGGTTTCTGGCACATTCTTACTGGAACTTCAGATAAAAGATGATAGAAATAGAAGGGGAAATGTACTGAGACTTGAGCAAAGATTTCTCCATTTCACTTCTGCCGTTGTATAATCTTGCATTAGCAGCTGTAATTAGTCAGTACCAGACCATCAACTGTTATTGAAGTGTCTGCGACTAATTTGACATAAGATTTTTATGGGAATGAGCCTGTTAATGTAAGAATTTACATTGACTGCTCTTCTGAAATGATGAGCACAAGGCTCATCACGATGGCACTTCTGCTCTCAGAAATGGTTGTAACATCAGCCAACAGCCATCAGGGTTAGAACAATTTCTCATGCCTTTTTTTGCCAGTGAAATGAAGGGGTCCATGGGAGCTGGTCAGTTTATGAAGATCTCTCCCAGCTGATTGCTGGAATTTAGGAAAGGAATATGAATTTTCCTTTAAATCCTGTCTTTTGTTACATTTATCTTTACCCGCTGCAAGTAAATTCAGCTACACAGAATACATTGAGCTGAGTACACTCTATACACACTGCCATGATCTCCAGGTGATGGAAAGCTAGAGCCCAGATTGCTTTGGTAGACACATCTCCCCTTTTTAGGGCTCATCTCCAGAAGCAATATTGCTCTTTCAATGTCAAATGAAACCAGGGTCTCCTATGTCAAGCAGCTGGCAGGAGATATTCAGCTTTACAGGGCACCAAATTGCAAGGTCCGTGGGCTAGAAATTTGCATGCTCTGTCTGCATATATTTTCATCATTTAACACGTGTAAGGACGAAACCTCTCAGTGTTAGGCAGTTATATTCTCAAACTGGGTGGAAGGGTTGTAATAGATAAATCTGTTTAGAAAGAAAATGCCAATCCTGGTCAAAATCTTGGCTGTTTGCAAAACGGATTGGGTTTTGGAAAGCACTTGAATTTTCACTCGTGTCATAGCTTATTATTTAAATTCCATCAATTAATGTCAAAACACCACAAAAATCTCCAGAATGGCTCTTGACACCCACTAGAATACAAAAGTAATTCACTAATGAGCAGTTACTCTGCCACAGCAGTCCTCAAAATTCATAATGACGGGGTATTTAGGTGCATTAAATATAATATATATTAAATATAATATATATAAGGTTAAAAAAATATATAACTCATTAAATATAAATGGACTCATGAGTCCACGTGTGTAGACACTCGGCTGTTTCTGTGTTTGCTACATTCCACTTGTTACCAATTGCATTATAACTACCTCCATAACTTTAAGTCCAACCAACAATGCTTTCTGGTCACCTCTGGGATGAATTAGTAAATGATGTTGGTTGTAGCAATGAAGCGATTGTCCTGCAAAAGGACAATCATTTG
>JANIJG010023205.1:0-20678 GCA_024611175.1 Megaceryle torquata
GGGACGACAGGGTGGGCGGGGGGGGGGGGAAGGAAGATGGTTGCTGGTTGGTGTCAGTCATTCAGGGAACAGGCACCACACGCATGGTGTTGGTGTAGCCAGAGCCAGGGCGCCAGCCCGTCAGCACGATGACCAAGTCTCCACTCTTAAAGAAGCCACGAGCTTTGCCTAGGGGAGGAGAGAGAGTGGTCAGAGCCTGGGTCCCACTGCCACAGGGGGGTAACATCATGTGTCACCCACTCCCACCATAGCCCATCCTCCCATTGAGACCCCAATCCTCCTGCTGCTCTCCACCCCCCCCCGCCGTGGGACCCTTAGTCTCTGCTTTGGGCTCCTCTACTTGAAATTCAAGAGCAGTGGAGAAAGGCACCCCGCTCTGGGTTCTCTTGGCTCTCAGCAGTGACAAGCAGTGTAGGTCAGTAACCTCCCACGTTAAAACCAACCCAGGGTTCTGCTGGAGCCTGTTTTAAGGCAGCCCTGACAAACCCCCTCTCCCATTTCCCAACCAGATGCAGTTGTGCTCATGCAACTGCCATCCCCAGTTTCCCAACTGTATGCAGTTACCACACAGGCACCCAGTTCCCCTCCTTCTGTCACCACTTCACATTAGTAACCCCAAAAGCACCGAAGGTGCCAGGAACTGCCACATCCCATCCAATGGATCCCCAGGTGAGGCCAGAGCAGTGTCAACTCACCAACATTCATGCCCAGGTTCACACGAAGGTCCACATCCTCGGCCCAGGCATCATGGGCTGGTTCTTTGCAGAGGACAGGGAATATGCCACGGTAGAGGTGGGCCTGGCGTGCCGTCTGGTCATTGCGGGTGACAGCGATGATGGGAGCCCGCGGGCGGTAACGGGACACCAGGTGCGCTGACCTAGAAGAGAAAGCAGGCACGGGGTGAAGCACTGCATTCCTGAGAGCAACAGCTGAAGGGAGCAACAAGCAGCAGCCATGTTCACCTGTCACCCTGGAGGGCTCCACAAAACCCTTGGAGATGCTGGCAAGAGCAATGTTCCCCCAGTGAACTTGGCACTCTGCTGAATTTCCAATTAGGCAACTGGATGGACCACCACTGACCGGCCCTTATCCAGTCTCATGGTGAAAATCACCTTGCCTCCCAGTTTAGGAAGTGCAATCTGCATGTTCTGATCCTAAAAACAAGCCTTTTCTTGTCCTCGTTGCTATGTGAAGGTGGCAAGGTGCCATTTATTTTGGCCTCCAAGAGCAGGCCTCAGCATCTCAACGGGGGTCCCTCTGTTTTAAGGAGCTCCCAGGTTTATGGGATGGCAACAGCCCATGTCAGCTGCACTACCCCGAAGCTTGCCAAAGAGGAAGCCATTTGCCTCCAGGCCATGTTCAGCTGCTGGCTGGTTCCTCTGCACAGGCACCCAACAGGAAGTGAATGCAACCCAGACCAAATTTTATACTGGGAAGGTGGGTGCAGAGTCAGAAAAAAAAAATCAACACACAGCACACCCGGAGTGGTTCTATTTCCACAGGCACTGCTTGTTAGAGAGCAATTAAACGGCAATTGAAGCTGCAAGGCTGTAGCACCCACAGCTCCATCTTTCCAACAAGCACACCAGTTATCCCCACCAGCTTTTGCAGCCTCATTGACTGGAGCCAAGCTCAGCAAGATTCAGACTCAAAAGACTGCTGCTTAAAGCAGGCGGTAGCAGTTTGCTGGAAGCACCCAAACACACGTGCCAGCTCTCAGACAATCCCACCCATTCTGGCCAAGAAGCCTCCTGATAGAGCTGTAGGAGATCCAGGTACCCAAAAGTCTGTAACAGAATCCACAGCTAAAAATATTCAAAGATCAAAGTTCAAATCTCTTTCAAAAGGCCAAGTGTAAGACTGGAACCTTTTACCACGAAACATTAGAAGCATGAGGGTATCCAGAAACTCTGGGCTTATAGTGACTCCTCATCTCTGCAGAAAGTGGCTGCTTCAAATCATTTTAAGCTGTAAATTTAGGTGAAAGATTCTTCAGATCTTCAGGTTGACCATGCCCAGTGCTTACAATCACATCTCTGCTGTGCTAGCTTTGGTGCGAATCCAGAGCAAGAAATTCCCATTTTCTTCCCAAAAGCAGCCCAAGACTTATGGCTGGATGTGCTTTGCGAGCGGGCAGCCTAGCTCCTCTGGATAGCAAAGCCAACGGTCAGCAGCAAGGTTTCAGCTCCCCTTCCGCAATGGGAAGGGTGAGTCTCTCTCCTCAGCAGTTGTCACCATCGTGGGACGGAAATCCTGAATGACACCATTCTCCAGTGGGTCTCACCCCACAAGCTGGGGCCCTGAGCTGGGTGAAGTGTGCAGGCAGGGCATGGCTGCCTGGTCAGGGAAGATTTACTTGCAGGCAAGCACAAAGAAGCCTGAAGGAGAAACTTCCAAGGCTTTCAGTTTGCCTGAAAGGTTCAAAGGATCGATAATTTGGATGCTACTACAAAAGGCCTCAATTAAAATAAATGTAAAAAATAGATTCTGCATCCACTGAACTTCTGCCTTACTGTTAAATGGCGGATTTCTTGCCAAGAAGCTTGAATCAAAGCTGTGACACTTCCTCCCCCTCTACCCCCCCAACTCTTCCAGGCACTGCTGGCAGAGATGCCACTGGCAGCAGCAAGGGGAGGCAGGGCTGGGTGCTGATGCCACGCTGGCAGAGGAGGGCTGAGGAGCTCAGAGGTTACGCATGTGCGGATGTTTGAGATGTCTGAGATGTCTGCCCATCTCCTGAGTAACCGGCAGCTGGGAGGTGGCCAGGGCTCTCAGTCGTTGCCAAAACCCAGGCTTTACCTGAGTACAGCTTTAGTCTTTCAAAGCCATCTTTTGGTGAAGTCTCCTTCCCCCACCCTGTCACGATGTGGGCTTGACCTGAGGAAACCTGTCACCTCCTACCTTCCAGACTTGGTGAGGACAATAATGGCCCCACTGCAGCACTTGAAGGATGCTTCCACAGCACCGACAGCGGCAGCCTCCGTGGGATCGCAGTTGAGGGAAGTCAGCCGACGCAGTTCCTCAAACAACTGCCTGTGAAAGATGGCGGCTTCGGCCTCCCGGGCAATCTATAAAGGCAACACGCGTTCGGGAAGACAACACTCACATCAGTCACTCGCAGCGGCACAGGCTAAGGCGAGGTGTCACACAGTTACCACCAGCTTTTGGTATTAAGAGTTACCGATCAGATTTAGTTCAAGGCACTGGGGTGATGGCCACAACACTCAGCCACCCCAGCTGCCTTAGAGAGGAACCATGCCATTCTCGAGGTTCCTTTTCTTGGTGGCACCTCCTGAGTCATCTCGCCCCGCTAAGCCCACACTCAGGTGACACTCATGCCAACTGCCAGGCACTCTTGCTCTGCTCCTGCCTACCTGAGATCCCTCCCTAGCACAGAGAGCAGCTCTGCTCAGACCACAGCGGTTATGGGAGGCTGACACCCAAGCAGCAAGACAGCGGCTACAAATATTTGCAGTGCTAGAAAAGGAGCGTTGTTGGTTTCAACTCGTGGTACCAAGTGCCCTCTCTGAGCCCTACCTGCCAGACTCGGTCAGAACTATCAGGGCTGGAGCTAAGCACTTAAAAGAGGCCTCCACCGCGCCCATTGCCATGGCATCGGCAGGGTCCCTGTTGTTAACATTGAGGCGGAAAATTTCTTCGAAGAGCTGACGATGAAACATTGCGGCCTCAGCCTCACGAGCGATCTGCAGGCCCGAGTGAGAGGGAAGGAGGAGAAAGAGGAAAGAAAGGAAAGATACACCAGAGGAACATGAGATCACATTAATTTGCTTAATCATCACTCACACATGCAAGAGAATATGAAAGGTCCAGCTGTGAAACCCTCTGTCTCTCAAGTTGTGGACTGGTTGAATGGAACTCAGTGTACTGCACCAGAGCCGTGCTGCAGTTCAACAGCTGGGCCACGCTGTGTTGCTGATGCTTGTTACTTCCTTGAGAGACTCTGGTGCCATCTACCTGCCTCCAATTCCTGCAGCTCCATGTTGTCCCAACACCATAGAAGAGTCTCCACAGAGACAACGTGCAGGCAACACACTTGTAACAGCCCCCCAAAGTTGGGAGACAGTGTGTCTCAGTTTCATTATGCTTAATTTAACTTGAAGGCAAATTAAGATTTAGTTTAACTTGAGAGTCAGCAAAGTTTCACCTCCAAGTGTTGTAAGCAAATTCATTTTGGGTAACAGAACAGAAAAGACCAAGTCTTCCTTAGAGGGTTGTCACAATAGTTTGGGGTGTTTGTTCTTAGACAAACAAGAGGTGCAGAGGCACAACTAAGGGCCTTCTGCTCAGACTAAACACTTAAAACAAGTTCAGTCACTTATTTATCACAGGATGCTGGGAACTGCTCACATTTAAAGGCAATTCTCCTTTCACGAGGTGAATTTAGCAACCCAATAAAGAAGGCTCACAGCTAGAAAAGCATGCAAAGGTTGATCATCTCAAGGACAACTTCACCCAGTTACCCCACAAAGTGAGCAGCCGCTACACAGGTGTGATGAGGGACTGCAGTGCCCTCAGTGTAAAAGCTCTGCAGTTAAGAATTTTCGACTCTGGTGTTAATTATTTTATGCGATGAGGAGTTATCCCTCTTCCACAGATACCAGTTTAAGCCAGAAGTAGTTAAGTATCTTATGTCTAAAAATACCAGAACGCATGTGACAGGCCAGAACAAGCACTCTGATGACAACTCTGGTCCTAAAGCAGTCTTGTTACTGCTGGCTTTACATTTGCTGTTAGATAAAAATGAACAACTTTCCTCAAAATGCCTAACTCCAAACACAGAAGCTGGTAGACAGGCAGGTTATCTTTAGCTCCAGCTCCAAAGGCAGACAGCTCTGCATAACTAGCAGAACAAGCCCGAGTTTAGAAGGAAACCAGCATTCCTGGTTGTTAGAGAATCAATATGGGTGTACACATGCCTGCTGACAGCAGAAGGGCACCACAGTTTTCAACATCACATCATAGCTGGCTGTACTCACTTGGAAACAGCTTCAAGGTTTCCAGTTAGGGACATGGTGGGGGGGAATGGAACAGCTATTTAAACCTCAGTCCCATTAAGACAGCATGGCCAGGGCAGCATCTGAAGCAAGTAGGTCTTGAGACAGATCAAGTCTTTTAGAGAGGTGCAACACTGCAAAATGCAGACCCTGCTCATTCTTGGCATCATGACCCCCGGCTGCTGTCTGCACCTTGCTTTATTTCAAATGCACTGGATAAATACATAATCCCAAACAAATACTAATTTTGGCACAAGAACACACACAGGAACTGTTCTTTACAAGAGGTAAGATGCTCTCTCCCTGCAGTGACCCCCTGACCACTGCAACTGGAAATATTCAGCTGCTCTGGCCATGCTGTGGATTCTCAGACTGCAGTTATTCAGGGCAGGGCTTCTCTCAAATGACACCAAGTGAACTAGCTCAGAAGGTAGACCTTGACTGGAGGGGAATGTGCTCATACCATCAGAGTTGGTACCTTGCTGCTTGCACCATGTGACATTAAATGAAGCAAATCAGTATTTCACAGAGGGTTAAAACCTTCAGTATTTCCAAGTGAACATCACTATTCCCAGCTCTGCAGGAAGTATGTGGAACAGAAGCTGAGCTCAGGCTACCAGTACAATACAGCCTGCCTGAGTCTAAGAATTAACATCATCATGGAAACTCAGACTTGCTGCAGCAAGTTTCCAACTCTTGGTAGAAAAATCAATCCTTGTGATTTAAAGGGTAAGAACAGAGGAAGAAGCTTTTAGGGCCCTCAGTGTACAGCCTGCTGCAAGACAGCAGTCACTGCCCAGTAATCAGCAAGTCCTATTGTGTATTTCCGCACGTGCAAAGACCACCACTCCACATGGACCAGCTAAATCTAAGAGATGCTTTCATAATGCACTGCAAACAAGCACTGAGTTGATTAATCTGAACTGCAAATAAAACCAGGGAGAATTATGACTGGGGAGAGTTACAACCGGTGAGCTACCACCGGTAACTGGGGAGAAGCAACACTTGACATCAGGCTTTTTATCAGCTGAAATGTGAGCTGGTTGAACTCAAAGCAGAGCAGAGGTTTCTGGCAGTTCAGGCAAGTAAAAATACTGTGCTGTCAGTACTCATGCAACAAACAACCCCCAACACTCCCAACAGCACCAGGTGCCCAATGCAACAGGGCTGTAAATCAGCCCCACCGAGCTTCCCCCAGCAACCCACCCACAGAGGAGTCAGCTGATACCTTTCATTATCTAGAGATAAACTGCTTCAAGCAGCTCCTTGACCTTGGGGAAGTTCAAAGCACTTAATATGCCATAGCAGATAGGGTACTGGGAGAAACTCAGACCAAAATAACAGAGGAAAACAAACAAACAGAATAAAAAAAGCCACACACCACCTTTACCCCACCCTGAACAAAAATAAGTACAAGAAATGAGAAGTTTTAGATGTCAGAGCAGTTCTCAGCTCTGCCCAATGATCGTTTGAAATAAAGAAAGTGGGGCTTCAGGCCCTTAGGACCATGATATGTAAAGAAACACCCCAAAAGTGATACTCTGAACTGCAAAGTGTTACCACCTAGCATCAGACACATCTAGATCTCCAGGAGCCTGGCTCGGACAGAAGATGCAGGGCAGAGTTCTGCACCTGTCAACTTTGGGACTCGGTGGCCATACTCACAGCATGCTGCATGCGCACAGCCTCCAGCGGGTAGTCTCCCTTGGCCGTCTCTCCGGAAAGCATGATGCAGTCAGCTCCGTCCAGGACGGCGTTAGCAACATCGCTGCCCTCGGCACGGGTCGGGCGAGGTTTCTTGATCATGCTTTCCAGCATCTGGTAGATAAAGCCAAAAGAATCAAGACACCACAGAAGGAAGCAGCTGGTTTTTTTTTTTTTTCACCGATGCACTCATGTTTTAAACACAGGACAGAGCATGGGATGCAGCCTAAGGACTCTGGGAGAAGAGTTCTCTTGTGGGTACATGACAGAGAGCTTTGGATTAAAGCATCTACCAGAAGGAAAAACAAATCATCCCATTTTGTACCTGCTCTACATTTACTCCTTTTACAGGGAGATTTAATCAGAGTATTGCATTCAATATCTTGATGGAAACCTCAGACTCTCAGGTACTCAGCTCTCCATGAGGCAAACCTGTAACCTTTTTAGGGAAGATCCCCAACCCACCTTTCAAGAAGTTCTTTCAAGATGAGCTACCAAGCTATAAGCAAAATCTCTTGGCATCTCACTTTCCAGCAAACACCATCAAGCTGCAACAGCTACCGACATTGACACCCTGCCAGACTGGGGCAGTCAGGAGCTACCGTTCAGTTTCAGGTACCTGAGTGGCACAGATGATGGGTTTGCCAGCCCTATTGCAGCGCCCAATCATCATCTTCTGGGCGAGGAAGACTTTTTCAGCAGGGATCTCAATACCCAGGTCACCACGGGCCACCATAATGCCATCACTGGCCTCCATGATCTCATCAAACCTGACAGCAAGAGAAGAAGATTGTTACCCCATTCACTCTAGATTGGGACAAGATGATTTTTAAGGTCCCTTTCCAATCTAAACCATTCTATGATTCTGCAGAACACTTCCCAGCTGTCCTGGCCTCCCCCTCCGAGAGGGGGCATCACTCTGGAGCATGATATGCAGCAATGCTGCCAGCAATCAGCCCTCCCACTTGCCCCTGTGGTGTGCTACAGTGCCAACAGAGGAGGAAGCAAAACAAGATCAAGTCACTATGCACATAAAGTGCTATATAAAGCTTTCCAAGGCTATACAAAGCTAGAGAGCAATCGGACAATTGTTTTGATTGGAAGAGACCTTTAAGCTCATGGACTACAACTGTTAACCCAGCACTGCCAGGGCACCACTAAACCATGGCCCTCAGCACCACAATTCCACAGCTTTGAAACCACTCTAGGGATGGGGACTCCACCAGTGCCCTGGGCAGCCTGGGACAGGCCTCGACAATGCTTGCAGGAAAGAAACTGTTCCAAACTAAACCTCTCCTGGTGCAACTTGAGATCATTCCCTCTTGTCCTGACACTTGCTTGGGAGAGAAGACCAACCCCATCTGGCTCCAGCCTCCTGTCAGGGAGTTGTGGAGAGCAAGGTGGTCTCCTCTGAGCCTCCTTTTCTCCAGGCTGAACAACCCCAGGTGCCTCAGCTGCTCCTCACCAGACTTGTGCTCTGGACCCTTCCCCAGCTCTGTTGCCCTTCTCTGGACACGCTCCAGCCCCTCAGTGTCGTTCTGGGAGTGAGGCCCAAACCTGAACCCAGGATTTGAGGGGCAGCCTCCCCAGTGCTTAGTCCAGGGAGATAATCCCTGCTCTAGTTCTGCAGAGTGGGAGTTGATTCAGGATATTTTAGTCTGATAGTTTGTCACGGACATGCTTTGTCCACAGCCCTGACTACAGGGTGAAGGGGCTGTGCTCTTCTCTTGATGCAGGGTGACAGACACACACAAAGCTCACCTGCGCACACCCTCATGGTTCTCAATTTTGCTGATGATCTTGATGTTCTTTCCCTTTTCACCAAGCACCTTCCTGACAGCATGAACATCAGCAGCTTTGCGGATGAAGGACGCAAACACCATATCCACGTTCTGCTCCACACCAAATTTTAGGTCCTGAATGTCCTTTTCAGAGACCGCAGGCAGATCCACTGCAGCACCTGGAAGGTTCACTCCCTTCTTGCTACCAAGCATGCCACCATTCTCAATCTCTGTCAGGACGTAGTCCTTGCCTGAAACAGATGGGTTCCCATGGTCAGTGTTGACCAGCGAGCACCCCAATGCCAGCTCCCACCCCCTCTTCCCTGCCTGACAACGGCCACACCAACAGCAATAAAAAACTGAACAGGCTTTGAACACGAGCACTGGTACATCCCAATCACACGCTCACTTGAAGGGTTTTAGATGACAGGAACTCAGCTAAAGATGTTTTTTAGAAATCTGCTACACTTTAGAGGAAAAAAAAAACCTAGAGAAAGTTTTGCTCAAAGTCTAGCTAGAGCATTAATACACAACTGCAAGCTCAAAACCAGCCACTGGAGGGAAAGCACAAATATATCCCAAGGAGAGAACCAACAGGCATAGCCAGAAAGCTTGTTACCCACCTTTCTCCTTAACCAGCAAAGAAATCAGACCATCATCCACATAGATTTTGCTGCCAATATCGACAACCTTGGTGATATTCTTGTAGTCCACCCACAGCACATTTTCATCGCAGTTCTCCATGAAGGCATCATCCAGGGTCACCTTGAGCTGTGCACCCTTCTTCAGCTCCACCTCTGCTGTGCCACTCTGAGTGTCAAAACGTGTTGCAGCAAAACCAGTAAAAAACAGCACACAACAACCTCCCCAGCTTGCATGTCATCCCAATTTTTGGTAGTTGGCTCATTCCCTTTTGTTTGGAAAGGGTCAAAGGCATAACACAGTATCTATCTACAGTGGAGAAAAGTGGGAGAAAAAAAAGAAGAGCAACTTACTCCCTTAATGAGTCCAGTTCTGATTTCAGGTCCCTTGGTATCCAGTGCAATAGCAACAGGTCTGTAGGTGATGGGATCAGAGGCAAAGCTCTCTGTAGCTTCTCGCACGTTCTTGATTGTGCCCTCATGATACTGGTGAGGAAAGAGAGACAGAAATGTTCAGGCCACTTATACCCTACCACTTAAAAAAAAAAAAAACCACTATGCACCCCAAGGCAGCTCTGCTCACATAGCACCTAATTTTAGTTCTACCTTGAGAATTTAATTCAGACAGCTTTCAGAAAAGCAGAGTATGAAGACACAAAGGCCAGGGAGTTCTCTGTCTGCACCTTTGGTGCCCCAAGTTCTAAGCCCAGAAGGGCAACTCAAGGGGACAGACAGCCCAGCCACCTGACTGAAGGGACTAGATGTACGCTTGTCATATGAAGACAGCCCATTGACTAACAGGGCTTTAGGAAGAGCATTTCCAAATGCTTTGATGAACATCTGCCTGTTCCACATGGCAGAACATCAGCAGTGCTGGCAGATGGATGACTTATGCCCTTGGAAAGACTCCTGAGCACCAGGGGAGCGTCACGGCTGAGCAACTGCCACATGTGGCTGTTCTCTTCCTCCTCCTTTCAGAGGAGGGAGGGGAGGATATCACCCTGTGAGCTGTCACCTTCCAGACTGACCCCTCTTTACTAGTCCCACAGGCGAGCAGATGAATGTCAAAAATAAAGGACTTGCTAAGAGGACATTATCAATTTAAATATTAACCTTTTTTTGTGAGCCAAAGCAATCGCAACCAACAAGCTCAAGACTCCAGCCCCACGAACCCAACTTGTAAGCTTTCACACGATCAAGAGCATTTTGCCAGCACTGCCAGTTTTGGGACAGCTAGTTCTGTGAAGAAACTCCCATCTCATCTATCTCCAACAAGCTTTGGATGGCCGTAGATCGGTTTACTTTACTTGCTCAAACAACATGAAGAGATAACCTTGACCGCAAGTTGTGTAACACTTGACAGACCTCTGTAGATAAGAAATAACCCTCTCCCCTCTCCATGGCACAGACCGAGGGTGTTTGACCTGACTCACCTGCAAACAGCCAGCTCTCCCCACCTCAACACGAGCCCTGCACAGACTTCAGTGTCACAGGGATGGTAATCCAGCACCAGGAAGGTGGGGCCAGAAAAAGCCGTGCTGAAGATCGTGTGCATGCCCTCAGGCCTGAGATACACTGCAACTGCTAACTCATTAGAGCAGGAAAAGTTATTTAGTTGATTGATTTGAGTGTGCAACCTGAGATTGTGAAGGTTCCTGATCCTTCCATGTCCTGCAGCCTAGATGGATGCAGCATATAAAGCCTGCCTGAATGCTGCTGTTATGTTTATCTGGTCCCAGTCACCGGGGATTTTTCCTTATTCATTTGATGGTGAGGGCTAACTGGTTCCCAGGGTATCTGACTCCCTAAAGAGTTACGTACACAGAACACGAATGCAGGCAAAGCTGGAAGTACAAGCAATTTTTTTTCCAGTACAGAAGGGCAGCAGCCAGGTGATAAAGCACCTGTGGTAAAGTTGAAGCCCCATGAAATGCTTTGGGGTGAACACAAGAACCAAAGAACTTAAAATCATAGGTCTCGGGTCCAACCTAAGCCTCCCCTGGTGCAACTTGAGGCCATTCCCTCTTGTCCTAGCACTCGTTGCTTGGGAGAGAAGACCAACTCCACCTGGCTCCAAAGTCCTGTCAGGGAGTTGTGAAGAGTGAGGTGGTCTCCCCTGAGCCTCCTTTTCTTCAGGCTGAACAACCCCAGGTCCCTCAGATGCTCGTCACAAGACTTGCACTCTAGACACTTCACTTGCAACAGATGAAAACTCTCCAGGGCTTCATGGGAAAACAGAGTGTTTTGGAGCAACCAGGAGGGGACTCCAAGTGCAGACTGACAACTGCACTGACACTCCAGTGACAGTTGGCTGACACTGCAACTTAACAGAAGATGACAGCAAGACCAGACTCTGCTGTAACCTAACCTCACCTGCATGGAACATGCAGCTAGACCTCATCCAAAACAAAAAGCCACAGTCCCTGTCCTCGGCCTAAGCTAGCAACCATGCAAACTGCAGCAGCAGCTCTGCTGGTCAGTAATGGTGTGAAAATTCCCCATTCCAACCTGGCCACCAACCACCTGAGAGGTCACCTGGTCCAAGAGCCAAGACTTGATTACAGACAAGGAGAGTTATTCCACCTCACCCTTTCTTCAGGCAGATTTTGCTACCTACAGCCCATGCACCAACACTACCCCAGGGTGTTTAGTCAAGGTCTGATGGTTCTCTACACTTAACCATCAGACCTTTCAGTTTTGACAGTGCCCCATGGCCTTTAAAGGCCACAAGGGTGAGAGGCCAGGCTGTTACACACCACAACGCTCACGGTTCAGTAAGTAAAGCCACCTACATCTGCTACTGGCTACTGTCTGACATTTTGAAAGCTGGAGGGCACCCAAGGTGGGGAGGGGGAGGAAAAAAGTCAACTCAGTGAGAAGGCTCAGGGTGGTATTCTGGGCAACCTGGAATGGGATCTTCAGCTCCTCCCGTATCGCCGAGGATCTCATCTATTTATATCAAGCAGAGCTTGCCTGTCAAACAGCCTTCATTCCAACCAGGCACAGTAATTACTTTAAATCAGTAACAGTTTGCTTCTGAGACGAGGTTATTCATTGATTGCCTGCACACAAGAAGCAAGAGGGGTAACCGAGAGCCATGTACGGTACAACAGGGACAAATATTCTCAGCTTTCTGTTTTTAACTGAAAATCAGGAGCTTTGTAGAGCAAACAGGGGGACATGACTGAGAAGTGAAGGATTTTGTGGCAAGCCATTGGCACTCAAGTGTCAAATAACGGCTACCTGGCTCGGAGTAGGCTGTGGAATCAACTTGAACCACTTCCAAAACAGCTCAGAACAGGCACTGAAATGTTATCAGCAGTTACGTAGGTTCTGTACGTACAACCAGTGTGCCTGCCCCAAAGCCAGAGCAAAGTTTCACCTTCCCACACCCAGGCTGGTTCAGAATAAGCTTCCGTGAGCGACAGCGTCAGCAGACAGGCACGCATGGCCCAGTCAGGGCCCTATCAGCTCAAACCCCACCCTTACCTCATGGGTGCCGTGAGAGAAGTTCAGGCGGGCAACATTCATTCCAGATTTAATCATTTCCTTAAGCTTCTCCACTGAGCGGGAGGCCGGGCCTAGGAGGAAGAAACAGTTTGAATATGAACTTCATAAAAGGAATGAGGTAACCCACACAGGCCAAGCTGCTTCACGGGACAGAAAGAACATATAATGGACCCAGGTGTGCTCAGCACTAAAGCAGCTCATTGCTACAGCTGCAAAAATTGTATTAACTTGCAGGGGTCGGTCTCTTCTCCCAAGAGGGAAGAAGAAACAGTCTCAGGTTGTGCCAGGGGAGGCTTAGGTTGGACCTGAGGAACAATTTCTTCCTTTCCTCCCCACAACAGTTGTCAAGGCCTGGCCCAGGCTGCCCAGGGCAGTGGTGGAGTCCCCATCCCTGGAAGGGTTCCCAAGCCACAGAGATGTGGTATGAGGTTTAGTGGTGCCCTGTCAGTGCTGGGTTAATGGGTGGACTCGATCTTAGAAGTCTCTTCCAACCAAAACAACTGTACAATTCTGTGACTAACTTGTTTTGAGAAGCAAAGAACCTGAACAATTCTGCTTTACCCAGCTCCTGGATTCACTCCTAGCAGCAACACAGCTTCAGCAGACATAGGAAAGTCATGTTCTTTCAACACCTAAGTTTGACCTTGGCAAGAGATGAAAGCTAAAGACTTCCCATCATTTCCCCTAACAAGTTCCACCAGTGCAGCGTTCAGAGCTGCAATTCTCTCCTACCCAGGATCCACCTACCAATGGTGCAGATGATGCCAGTGTTTCTTGCAATGGTTGGCTCCGAGTCGATGTCCAAGCGGCACATGTGCTCCAGGAAGGTGTCCGCCATGGCAGCGTGCAGCTGCTGGGTCTGTATGAAAGCAGTCCCTGCATCATGGTGCTTCGACATCGCTGCTGGAATCCTGTGTCTAAAAGACAAGAAAGTGGTGCCAGGTTTTGGAATCATCCAGAACTTGCTCATTGAGCAGAGACACATCAACACACCCACGTGATGAATATGGAGGTAACAAGCTGCTACTGGGTCAAACTATCTTTATGTTCCTACTTGAGAGTCTCAGATACAGGCAAGACACATTTCTATCGCCATGTCATCCCCCACGGATGCCACCCAAAGCTCACCTGCCTTCTATGCAGAGGTTCCCTTCATAGCTTCTCTTCATTGTCAGGCTTCCCTTGGAGCTACACAACGCAACAAAATTCAAGCACTTGAGTGCACAGCAGGCAGAGATTCTGCCTCCTCCCTCCCAGCTCTCGAGTCATGTCTCCTATGGACCTCGACTGCACTTCCCAAGGGGCAGCTCGGCAATAGCGTGACTGCAGACACGCTCTTACGCGGGCAATCTTCTGACGAGAAGCACCTAATCACAGCAAAGCCCACCTAAGCTTAAAACCCACCCTTTAAGCCTGTAGAAGCAAGTGGACTCGAGTTGATTAAGCACACCTCCTTGGCAGAGAGCATGAGAAAGGCTGAAGATTTCTTTAATACGCTCAAGGTCCCTCTGGAAAGCGAGGACACCGCTTGTTTCCCCCAATCCCCTTGCATTCCCCTGCACCCAGGGCAGCAGAAAGGTTTAAAACTGGTTGTCTGAATAAAAACACCTCCCTGAACTCAGGTTGCTCACCTCTAGAAGGCTAGAGCATCCCCACAACACTGGGAATCCCAAAAGGAAGCTGAACAGAAAGAAGCTTAACCATCAGCTGGGATGGGAGGACACTCACTTCCCAGCAGTGCCGGTGCCCCAGGGCATTTCTAACTCAGGTCGAACCAAGATAATTTTCATCTCAAGTAGCAGTGGTGGCTAAAAGCCTTTTGTCCTCCTCAACCTGCCCAGGCTATATTGCAAGCGTTGAAAAAGCCTCTGCTAAGACAGCAATGTAAAGTGGTGACTTTTGTGACGGGCAGATCACTAGTTTTGACTTCACACCTCATCCCCTGGGCACACAGGGGATGTTCAAAGGAGGCTGCTCCTTCAACATAAGCTGCCTTCCCCTATAGAATACACGTTTAGTAGGAACACAGGCTGCTGCTCAGCTCAAGGCAGGGCTAGAGTTGGGGAGGGGCGAGTGCTCTGCCTGTCGTGTCCCCCCCCCCCCCCCCCCCCCAAGAGAAAAACCCCAATAAACCCCCAAATGGTGCATGCAGCAGCGAGCTCGGCATATTCGGCTTCCAAACAGAGGTGCTACTGAACCCCAGAGCTCGGAACTGGCATTTCCTCAGTGGGTGGGGAGATCCCCTGCCCGCCATGTGCCTGTGCCGCAGTTCAGGCCGATGCTCCTCCCCTCAGCCTCTTCTGCTCTGCAGACCTTCCCCCACGTACGTGCAGATCGTGCAGAATCCTCTCTCAGGCAGCCCTGACTCACCATCGCCTCGCTGCCATGCGGCATAAAGGAGTCAGGCCAGTGAAAACCATAATTTGTCCTGGCAAAGCCTCTTAGCCCTCAGTCCTGCCAGAAACTGCTGATTCACCGGAGTCACTACAAGAAGGTCTGCCCACATAAAAAGCCCGACGAAGTCTCGTTATTACAGGAACACCCGCCGGTCAGCCCTGAAACATTGTGTTTTAGCCCTCTAACACTTGCTGCTGCATCCTCCGACACCTGCAGCACAGCGCCAGCTTTGCTAGATGACAAAAAAAAGGGTTTTTTTCCTGAGAAATCTCCACACAGAAGACGGGAGAGCAGCTCTGCCCAGCTTCTGGGAACGAATACAAAACAACCGGCATGGAAAATGCACCCAGAGCATGACTTGGTTTAAAAATAGTTTAAAAAAAAAAGTTATAAAAATAGGCAGGCGAGTTCTCCCCATCTCATGGAAATCCCCCATGCACTCAAGTCTTTTGCAAAAAAGAGAATTTGAAAAGCCCCTAAAGCTTTTATAAATACATAGAAAGCAAAGTCCCCAGCAACAATTCCCTTTAGAAGATTTCCCAGCTGTTTGGGAAGCTCAGAAAAACTGTCATCAGAGACACCGTGACCTTGTCCAGGGGCAAGAGCAGAAACACAGCAGCCAAAATGTACCCCCAAAAACCCGCAGCACCAATGAACTTCACTTTTTAATGCTTCCTCCTGCCTCCCATTACCGTGTAGTTACAAAGCAGCGGCTGAATTCTGCTGGAAGGACCAGTTTTATAAGTCTAAGAGGAATGTCTGGCATTAACCACTGCTCCACTTGTTGGGTTTTTTTTTTTTTTTTACAAGCAAACAGAGGAGCACAGACTTGAAGGACACGGAGCACTCAGTCTGGGCTGAGTGAGGAAGGAGAGGGGGCAGGGGGGGAAGCAATACTCTACAAAGTCTGAATGTTTCCAGCACTGAATAAATCAGAATTCCTTCCACAAGGAATAACGACTCAATCCCAACGTGTATTACTTGGGCTGCCTGTGCTTCAGGCAGGACAGCACAAAGGTGTCTGGTATCTCCCCAGCTCTTGAATATTCTAGAAAGAGCCGGTTTGAGGTCGGGACAACTGGTTTTGCAGCAGTGAAGGGACTAACCCCAGCCAGTTCATCCTGCATCCTAAATCCAGGAAAGGAGAGGCAGGAGAAATCCCCACCAGCAAATCCCCACCCTGGGCTGTTATCAGTGACAAAGGGAAGTGAAAACTGCAGTGGCACAGGGCTGGGACCGGCATTAACCATCGCCACACCACACAAAAGATGTTCCACTGCCTGGAAAAGTTGCAGGCAGGCTCCCAGAGGATGATTCAGGTTTTATTGGCCAGTCTCGCACAACCTCACTGACGCTGCAGAACAAGGCTGCTCATGCCCAGTGCTCCTGGCCAGAGGCAGAAATGGTTTGAGTTAGTGCTTCAATGTAATAAGGGCAGGGTTATGAAACCAAGCAAGGCCTTAAGATCCCAAAAAATAATTAAAAAAAGCCTAAAAATAACATGAGCTCTGTTCATTCCAGAAGCTAAAGGCACTCAACAGGAAAAAAATCCATCTCTGCAGCAAAGCAGGTTTTTAATACAGCCTCTTCCAGTGAGGGAAGACAACCCATTTGTCCCCGAGTGGCTGTTGCAGGAGGTGCTGTTATGCAAGTACAATATGGCCACCCCAAAATGCCATCTCTTTTCTGCAAGGCTGGACAGGACCCAGGAGCCACCACCTGCTCCTGGCTGGCACATGTGGGATATGCTTTGCCCAGCAGCCAGACCCGCAGCTCCAATGGGGAGAGAACTCTCTGGCTTTTTGGCCAATGTTATAGGGGCTGCAGAGGTCAGGCCAGACAGTGGCACTTACTTTCCATGCAGCCGGATTAGCCTTGCCTCAGCCAGAGCAAAGTGGAGGTGATGAGCATCAGGTATTTGGTGGTAGGAAAGACCTATCTCGAGGGTATTTGCAGTGCGGACACACCTACCGACTTAACTTGGCACAAGGAGCCTTTCAGCCTGGCCCCACACCAGCAGAAACCACCCAGCTGCCTTCAAGGAAACTAAAAACCTCTTTTGCACGATAAAAGAAAGTTTTGGGGGTGTTTTTTCCATTTCAATACAATCCTAAGGGGAAGTACAAGATGGGGGTTTGCTGCGCACCCAGCTGCGGGCGGCAGCAACAAGGTACTGCAGCCCCGCTCCCTACGTGCCGTCCATCACCTCGTGCTGCGGCATCCCGGCACCATCTTCCCCGGGGAGAAGAAGGGCCTCCTCCGCTTGGGCGGGAGATAAAGGACCAGCACGTGGTCCCGCCAGGCTGGGAAACGTTTTGTTCCTAGCAAATCCAATTATCAGCTTGGGGTGTGGAAAGTACGGCCAGCATTGGATCACTCCGGCTAACGCCAGTGAGGGTTTTAATAAAATGTATGGCTTCGAGCGGATGAAGAAGTAGGTAGTTAAGAAAAGGACTCAGACTTGACCATGCCGAGTTAGCAGTAAGACTGGGTCTTACTTATAGGTCTTTTCCAACCTAAACGATTCTGTGATTTTAAAACCACAGGCTGCTCGAGGAACGGGGTCAGAGGCAGCGCCGCACTCACTCTTAGCAAGCTCGTTATTTAGTGAAAGTGAAGTTTCTCGGCAGGTTTTCACAGGCACGTCCCCATTTCAAACACGTGGCTGGCAGCAGAGCTTCCTGCCCCGGCAGAAAATGCCTTCCTTAGGCTGGCGATGGCTGGGATACGCGCTAGCATCAGCACGACCCATTAGGCCATCAAACTTCTAACTCGTCTAAATTAGCTTAAATTCTGCTTTATGAACGGGATGTCGGGCATAAAATGATGGGCTGAGAACTTTTTTTTTTTTAATTCAGCATTCCTGGTTGTGCAACAAACTCTCGAGTTTCCCCGGAGGTATGGGGGGAGGGGGGGAACCCAACACAACCCTCTTTGTCATTCAACCTTTAGGCCAAGACAAATCACAGGAGCATGAGGTGGCCAGAAAGTTAAGAGATCAACGTCACAAAAACCTCAGCGAAACACTGATTTCTGTTAACCTGAGCCTCGCCGATAACTCGTTGCCTTATCACAACAAAGCAGGTTTTTGAGATTTTCCCCTCCCCCTTTTTTAATTAATCTGAAGAGACAATCAGGAGGTTGCCATTGTCCTCCCACAAAAGTATTATTCATGCCCCAGCAAAGAGGGTTTAAACGTATTCCAAAGGTTTTTCACAGTTCAAGGGCCTGTCCAAATTATTTGGACGTGCTTGGGCAGGAATAATTACGGGAAAAGGTTCATTCAGAAGGGGCCTTCTCTTCCGAGAGGAGGGAGCGGGGGAGGGTGACTAAAGAAGCTGCAGCATCACTGGTGAGTTTAGTGAGCCGTGCGCTGATTTAAGCTAATGCCCTTCCGAGCATCGCCGAGGCTCTTACGTGAGTCCAGCCACAGCGCGGGAGGGGGAAGGGGGGAGCCGGCAAATCTCTCTGCTCCGTCTCCCTCTGACTCAGCCTCCCAGAGGACTCCGGTCCGGCCCCAGTCATCAGGAAACCGGGCGAGATGTTGCAACGCGGGCCCCGCGCTCCGTTTAACCGCCTTCGAGGTTTCCCCCTTCCCCCTCTTCCCCGTATCTCGCCTTAAGGATCGACTCCACCCAGCCACGTACCTCTCCTTAAGGACAACCTCTCCCCTCAACCGCCGCCCGAGGAAGACCCTCACCCAACGACGGGAAGGGGGATGATAGCGGCGTGTCTTGCCGCTCGCTGAGCCCACCCCTCCCCCAGGCCCGCCGTTACCTGCCGCCGTTACCTGCAGCCGCTCGGCCTCTCCCCACGCACGTACCCTCCGAGAGCCGCCGCCGCTCTGCAGCCGGCGCCGCCGCCCCGGCAAGGTGATCCCGCTCGCAGCACCGCCCCCCAGAACCCCCCCTGCGCGAATCCCTCCGCCACCCGCCCCGCCAGGCAGGGAAGAAGTGGGGCGCCGGGACTCCTTTCTCCGGCGGACGCACAAGACGCAAGGGAGGTGCTGCGAATACCGTCCCCACCCTCCCTCCGCCTTTTTCCCGACTGGCCAATGAGGGGGCGGTACACGCGCCGCGCGCGCAGTGGAAAATTGCCGCCGCTCTTAAAGGAGCCGCGCCTCGTTTCGCCGCTCTTAAAGGGACCGCGCTCCTCATCCAAATCCTACCCGGTCAAACCCCTCTCTCCGGGGTGCTGGAAGTTTTGAGGTAGTGTTGAAAGGTCCTGAGCCTCTGACTGACTCCCCTGGGGTACTGAGGGCACTGGGCTGGGGACATTAGGGACCTGACATAGATAGTCTGTAAGTGGGATCATGGGAACACTGGGGACACCATGCTGGGAGTGTGGAGACACCAGACTGGACATGTTGACTGCTGTACTGGTGACACTGGGGACACCATTCCAACTGTGTCCAGACACAACATGGGCACCCAGAGTCAGGCCCACGGGGACCCTGGTCTGGGGACACATTAGAGATGTTGGGCAAACTGTCCCATGACCATGGGGACCTTTTTCTGGGGATATTAGGGACTCATCATGGCTGCTCCAGACTGGGGACACGCCACTGACATGGGGACCTGCCATACAGATCCTATGCTGGACCATGGGGACACTGGGTCAGCCATGTGGGGAACCAAGATGGCCACCCTGTACTGGGACCACAGGGACTCTGTACTGGGGACACTGGGACACTGTATTGGGGACACTGTGCTGGGCCATGGGAACACTATACCAGCCATATGGGGACCATGCTGTACTGGGACCACAGGGACCAGGGACATTGTGGACACTGGGACAGGTATATGGGACCCAAGATGGCCTCCCTATGCTGAGACCATGAGCACCCTGTACTGGAGACACCGGGAACCCTGTCCTAAGCTGTGTGGACACCAGGCCAGCCATGCGGGGACCCAAAATGGCCACCCTGTGGTGGGACCAGGGGCACCCTGTAGTGGCGATACTGGGGACCCTATACTGGGGACCCTGTGCTGGGCTGCAGAGACATCATGGGGGGACCTGACAGGGCCACCCCAAGGAGGACCTTGTGCTAGGGACTGTGGGGACCTCAAGCTGGGGCCACAAGGACCATAGCAACCCTGTACGGGGGACACTGGGGGCTCCCACCAGCTCCATGTGTCTCCCTTCATGGCCACCCCTATCCTGGGGGGATGCCAGGGGTGTACTGAGAGGTACGGTGGGGTGTGTGTCGGGGGGGGGGTCCCCGGGGTGACGTCAGCGGCAGCGTTGCCGGGTGACGGCGGCGGTGGCGCCGGGGCCTGCGGTGAGGCCCTGACGTCAAGGCCCCAATGGCCGCCTGCCCGGCCGGCAGCATGGAGGCGGTGGCAGGGCCGGCCGGGCGCCGCTGAGATGGTGAGGGGGAGCCCACCAACCTGGGCAGGGGACACAGGGACGCTCTCCGACGCGGCCCAGTGGAGGGAGCTGGCCCCGGGAATGGGGGACCTGGTGGAGGGGGAGGTGGAAGGATGGGGCCTGCTCAGGTGGGGGGTGGGATGGGGGGAGGACGGGACTGGGCCCCGAGTCCCTGGGTGTTCCCGAGTGTCCCCATGTACCCCCGGCATGGGATGGGGATGGGGCTGGCAGGAGAGGACACCCCACCCCCCCCCCCCAGT
>JANIJG010023207.1:0-28270 GCA_024611175.1 Megaceryle torquata
GAAGAGGGAACGAAGAGGTAAACAAAGCCAGAACGTAGATCAGGCACTGCAATTCGACATTAGCATTAATTTCCTGTAATATGACTGTAGGGATTTTGTCTTTTGTAATTTTGCCAAATGCTAAATGTTTGGGTTGATGTCTTCTGTGTCATGTACCTGCTTTAAAGTTTATGTTATAAACATTTAACCCCCCATGGCTCATCTGTGTATGAAAGCAAAGCCAGGTTACAAACACCTTGTATTGCAATAGTAAAGGAAAAAAAAAAATCCGCCTTCTTTATTATTTCATTATATATCATTATTGCTACATTATTTCCTATTCTGCTATGGTATATAATTGCAGCATCTGTGGTGACAATTTCAAACTTGATAGGGAAATGGTTTCTGTGAGGAAGTGCCTTTTGATTTTCATGGAATCTACTCTAATGTGACTAAGCCAAAAAACTTGAAAATCCCGTGTGCTTTGCCTAGAAACTAAAAGCTTTGAGGCACTCTATTCTGGCAGGAAGTGACTGCTCTTAGTTCTCTTGCAGCTCCCACTGCAGAAAAGACAATGGTCTGTCACCACAGAGAAGCCAGACAGGAGTGCAGCTGGAAGAAGTGAGTTTCTCCTCTGCTGATCACTGAGACAGCAGAAAGTCATATGCCTTGAATGACTTTCAGTTAAAGAGAAAGAGTAGGATGTGGTTTTGGAAGCTGGGGGCGAGAAAAGCTGGGTCAGAAGGGGATAAAAGCTGGAGGAGGAAAAAGGGAATGGAGAATGGGAAAATTAAGATAAAACAGTTAGCTGGACAGAATGGGAACCAGTGAGCTTGATGGAGGGAGAGACAATTTCCATTTGTTTAGCGTCTTTAATGTAAGTTTGTACATATACGAGTGTAATTTTCAGTGTTCCAGTCTCTACCAGACAGCTGGGCAGATGTACAGGTGGATCTGAGGTTGTTTAATTTGCCAAAATTTGATTTTGCTTCTCCAAAGACATAGTAAAACTTGCTAAGATCTCACTGACACTGCAATCTATTCATTCTAGCAGCTCAGGGAGAAATTACTCCGGAGATATGCTTCCACGAGATCAACATTTAAATTCAGAAAACATAAACGATACTTTGAGAACTTGAAAATTAAAGATATTTACATTGGAGTGACTATTTTCGAAGTGTTTAAATAACAATATGGTACTCTAAGAATTAAGCCTTGTACTGCTATATGATTTAAAGGTTTATGGAGTATTTAGAGCCTTATTCTCTCACTGTATACTTATTTTCTGCTAGTACGTGTTTAGAATTAGGCCTATTAGAACAATACTGGGAAATGTCCTGTGTTGGAAATGGAAGCTGACAGAATCAATTCTACTTGTGAAGTGCAATGTTATGTTTTGTTCATGTGCATCTCACATGTAAACTTGTAGGTAGTGGGGAGGGGGTGGATCATTAATGGTGAGATTACAGTTGAAATGTACTTAATAGTCCAGTTGTGGGCACTTTGGGAAGGAAGTGAAAATTCATGAGTCTCCTACTGTTTGGCTGAGTGGCTTAGGGTGCATCATGCTGACCAAACTGGCATGTTTGAGCTGTCTGCACAGTAGTAAGCCTATTTTTATTCTGCAGGTACAAGCCCATTTTGTCAGGCATCAAAATCTCTTATTGTGTTGTTTTCTTCTTTATCTAGTCTGACCCTAGTAAAAATTAAGCCTTTATGTTTCATTTGAGGTATCTTTTCTTAGGGAAGATTGCCTACTAAAAAGTTCAAATGAAGCAAGGACCTTCACCTTTAGCTTTTGTGGTGTTTATGCCTGAGTATAATTAGGTTGTAGTTTTTGAGGCAGAAGAATAATAAATACATGTTTTTACTTAAAACAGAATGTTCTAACTTCCAGTTGACCTCCAGCACAACTCTCGGGGGATCATAATATTTGTCCCAAACGTTTAATATGAACATCTATCTCCTTAATCAGACAGAGGTGTTGCCAGTGTTAGGCCAGGAAAATAAGTAGCTGGAACCTGGGACCTAGCAGAGCAGAACACTGAGTGTGTTTTTAATTGAAAAGGAGCTGAACAGAATATTTTACTTGGATGAATATTGCTCAACAACATCTGAAATAATTTGAAGGCAGTCTTAACACTTACTGCTTTGTGTTTTTACCTGCATCAGTAGTATGTGTGAGGGAAGGTAGAGAGGGCTGCACAATCCCTGCTCGAGACCTCAGTCATCATTGCAAATATTATTCAATGTATTTGTTTCACCTGCACAAGGATCATCACTAATCCTTGTCAGGAAATCATGTGAAAACTGCACATAGAAAATATCCTCCTCTTCACAGAAAAGTTGGTTCCCTTCTGAGTCCAAAGCAAGCTTGTCACTTGACAGAATACCTTATTTTGATGTTACCTGCCACTCAGACAGCAACTTTAATTAAGATGATACCTCTTGAAAATTGCTTTAATAGATCCTCTAATTGTTAAGCCTTGAGTTTTTCCAGAGCTCCCATTTCCAAATATTCTACTGCTTTTCTCCACTTGACAACAAATGTTTGTTAAAGAAAAACAAAACAAATGAAAAAGGGGGGAACGACACAAACAAACAAAAAAACCACACAAACCCAATCCACAAACACTTCAGTGGCACTTTCAGCAGTAATTCTTATTTTCAGAAATCTGCAAATGAACATGATTGACTAGATGGCAAAACATAGATATTGCTCAGATTCAAAAAAGAAAGGTAACCACTGGTAATAAACATCTAGAGTTGTATTCATCTCACCAGTTCCTTAGGCTTCAAATGAGAAGGCCTGTTTTTGAAGGCCCCTCCAATACTGAGGGGCTGTGACCTAGCTGTTGGTGCTATGGTGGTCTTTGGCTCCCAGCTTGTCCTTCCTCTCGGAGCATTTGCTGCTCCTTGACATACAGTTCACTATGTCATTAGTCCAGGTGTTGCTGAACATTGAGGCATGGGTGGCTATTTGGAAGATGGAATAGAGTAAGGTCATGAAGAGCACTAAACACTATCCCTGTAATTGCCTAGGAGTTCATACTTGTCAGACAGGGTAGGTATCTTATGCCAGTAAATGTATTGCAACCCTATCTTCTTTCCAGATTTACTGATATTCCTGTTCAATAAATATATAATGTGAAGTAATAAACTGTATTTTAATGGTTCTTATAGTACATACAAAGTATACAGTCATCCTGTATAAGTAAGCATGATTTAAAGAAAGAGATGGAGAATGTCAGCATCCTTGAAAAGGTGTCAGAAAGATGAACATCTTTGTTCAGCCATTCCAACTCTTCCATTGCATCCTCACCAAAACAAACTACATGGATATAAAGGGAAAACCACCCCAGACTATTACTGCTATAGGTTGCTGGAGTATTGTGGTACTGCAACCACTATATATGTGTTAGCGAACTTAGTGGCTTCACTGTGTTGCATTAAAAAAAAAAAATCTCTAAATCAGATCCCAATGTCATATCTGTATTAAAAAATAAATCATAATAAAGTAGCCACAGAAAAAAAGTTTATCTCATATAGAAAAGAAATCCATATATATATTGTAGTTCTTCATTTTCACCTAAAGGAAAACTTTTGTCAAATGAAGGAGATTTGCTGCTTCTGTTTGACAGAAAGAAAAAAAGATTGTGCTATATACAGTTAAAGGAATGTATTTTTTGCTTATTAAATCCTTAAATTTCCTTTTCATGGGAAGGAAGGAACACACAGTTAAAACTAAAAGACCCCAAAACAAAACTTAATCTGGCAAAAATTCCTGTGCTTATCTTCCATTACTATTTATAATTGGTTCAACATTGTTGACTTGTGTAAAGTATTCATTGTATAAAAGCTTTCCTTAAGAAATAGAAGTCAAGTGTTGAGTAGAGAGTCTAAAACAGATAGCCACCCACATACTCAGTATCACTTCTTTTCTGCATTAGATTTTTTTGCCTCGTTCAATAATCACTGTTATGGTTATTGAAATTAATTATTACTATTATTGCATGAATTATTGTTACCTTATTGATAATAGCGAACAATAAAAATCATGAGGCAGAATGCTCTTACATGAATCAAACTGGAATTTGTTAAAATAAATGTTCATCTATTCCAAAGACATGTGCATGAAAACACAATAAAATGTTATCAAGGAAATCTTTTAATCCAAAGGAAAGGAAGCCAGATGATTAATGCCATGGTAAAGTGATAGGAATGAAAGAATATCTGATAGAAACCTGATAGAAGTGAATGATTATTGCTACATATGAGAGAAGAAATCCTACCCTTGGGAAAACAGGAAATGAAAGAGTGATAAAGAGAGTAAGGTTTTTTTATATTATAGCAATGAAATTCATTTAATGTAACTTAAAACTTTAAAAACAGATTTCATAAAAGGAAAGAAACTACAATTTAGTTTTGAGCTAATAAGTATATCAAATGGGCTTTTTATATTTCAAGAGTGCCGAAGTTCTTCAGCTTCTCCATCTCTATTGCTTCTTTGTGTTCGTGATACAATTGCATTGTTCCTTTAACCTCTAGCACAGATTCCAGAGTACACAGGTAAAAGCTTTGTCTTGTATGGCATCTTAGATTTTTGCCATTCTTCATTCTTTTGTCTGTAATAGAGATAGAGAAGGTAACTCTTGAAATACAAGGACAATCTCTTTTTTCTTTTTTTTTTTTTTTTTTTCCTTCTACATATCAGTTTTTGTCTCTGCATTTCTACCAAGTTTTATACTTGCCAATGTGAAGGGTAGTGTCTTAATGTGAAGAGCTCTATTGCTAGATGGAAAATTAAAATACTGTCTATTTTCAGGGGGAGATGACTGTTTTTGAGATAAAAATTCAGAGGAAATTGATCTGCAAAGGAAAACATGAGAGCAATTTTTAAACTTCCTTGGGGAGTCCT
Source organism: Megaceryle torquata (assembly GCA_024611175.1). Classification (NCBI taxonomy): domain Eukaryota; kingdom Metazoa; phylum Chordata; class Aves; order Coraciiformes; family Cerylidae; genus Megaceryle; species Megaceryle torquata. The sequence goes on from JANIJG010023207.1 coordinate 4,898, forward strand.
ACAATGTGCAAAATTCCTCTTTAATAATCTGTGAATCTTTCAGATAATTTCAGGTTCCCAGATGTCTTGCTAGACCTGTTTGACACTCAGGCATTCTGATGTGGTAGATGTAGTTTTCTTAATCCCTAAAGTTTATTATTCCTGCCATATTTTTCAAAAGTTTATAAAGCTGTCTTGCTAATAAGTTAACTATGCTGTAATAGCAATAATTTCAGGGTTAAGAGGAGGAGACAGTAGTTATTACTTCAGAGGACTGCCCTTTAATTGCTATATCAGAAATTCTTACTAGTCTTTCAGAGTTCGAATGGCAGCATTAGGTATATCCTGATAGCATCAGCAAATATTTTAAATCCTACTTATGAATTCCTGATTTCACATTACTTAAGACTATTATCTAAAAAAAAAAAAAAAAAAAAAAGTGCTTTTACATATTTTATTTATTCTCTCTTTATTCAGCAAGGTTGTATTGGTGTTTCCTCATGTGGAATGAAACAAAGTAAATAACATGTTTCCGCCAAGGGTATATGATTGGAGACTTCTTGTAATGCAGTATTGGTTACTGATAAGTTTCTTAGAGTTTCTAGGCAAGGCAAACCAAGTTATCCCAAGAGTATTGATTCTTGGAAACTGGGAAATCAAAATAAAAAACTAATAAAAATTAAATAGTTCTGTGCCTTTGGTCTACTTCTGCTAGACGCAGCTATTTATCTATAATTAGAATTAATGTAGCTCAATTCTGCTACTTTCACTTGTGCTTACATTACTAAAGCTTTTTTTGTGTCTGGAGGATTACATTTAGACTATAAACTGTACCTAAGCTTTCTTAGCAGCCTATAAAAGCAGAAAAACGGCAGTGGGGGGGGAGTAAAATTTAGGAAAATTCAGGGAAAAGTAATGATCTTCTGGTAGTCAGTAAACTTTATAAAATTAGGCAGTATGCCATGTCACTTTGAGAACTGTGACAGTCAAGACAGGAATTCAGTCAGGAATTATCCTAAACTTTTTAGGAATTATAAAATTGCATTTAAATACATGACATGACCAATTCTAGCTTAAAATACTTTGCTTACATAAGTTTAGGTGCATAAGGCTCTCTGTGGGTGCAAAACCATGTCAGGGGATTGATAATAAATACTAAACTCTAAGCTGCTATAGAAACAATATATAGATATAGAAAAAAAACAATGGCAGCTGTAGAGGAGTTAGCTAATTTTAGACTAGCTTGGTTATGTCTACAAAGACTGTAGTTAATGCTATTGTCTATAGTAAAAGCATAATCTTGTATCTCTTCAGTGTCTTAAAACATAAAGTAAATCCTGAACACCCAAAAGTGGTATTTAGATGTATGTCACGTATTACTGGATGTTTGAGCAATTTTAGATTTTTGTTGTTGTTGTATATTCTAAGGTGTATTGCAGGAATCAAATGTGATGCATAAAAATAAAATTTACCATCATGACCAGATTACATACCCAAGGCAAAAAACAATCTGCTTGAGATTTCTTTCAGTATTTAGTAGACTGAAAAAACAATAATCTCATTGACAAGAATGTTAATGTCCGTACTTTTGCTCTGATAATCAATTATTTTTTTCAAATAGATACAATATTCATAGGCAATAATGATGGCATGGAGTTGGGAACGGTGTTGTTTTTACACCAGTGGGAAATAACAGTACAGTGAGTGAGGTCACCTTGAATTACAACAGGTACATGTCACAGACTTCTCTAGTCTGGGCAGAATGTCAAAATACCTTGCGCAGGTAGACCCAAAGATAACTTAAGGCCTTCAGCTGTTTGCTTTCACTTTCCCTGTATTGCTGATGGGACCTTGTAATCAGAATTTTGTTATAGACTAGTCTTAGTGAACTATTATACTGTGAATGAATTTTATCAGGATGCTTGAGGAAATGAATTAAAGAATCCAGCTGAACACTATCAGTTGCTCTAGGTTTTAAATTACAATACCTGGTGAAGACAGACACTCTGACACAGGTAATAAAAATATTTTATTGATTTTTTGTTGTTGCTGTTGTTAATTATGGACTAATTTAACAAAATGAGCTTGCAAATCAGACTCCATAGAAGGTTTTGATGAGCTATATATGCTTCCCGCTTTGAAAGGTTCTTGAGAAACTTTTCAGTTGAGGGGCCTAAAATAAGTATGTGTGTGGTTTTTTGGTTGTTTTTTTTTTTTTTGCCTGACACTGCTTCCATTATCAAAGCATGTCTTATTTAAATTTAAGCAGAAGCTTGCCTTGATCTCACAGCTGAGAATAGGAGTGATTCCCTTGCCAACAGATTAGTTAAATATTCTCACTTTACATTCCCTATTACCACTTCATCCTGAATTAGCTAAGAAACATTGTTATTGCATAAACTACTTTGTTTAGAAAGAGTTGCCTTTTAAAGAGGACTTATTTTAATATTTTCTAATAAACACAAAATCAAAATCAGCACTGCTTGACTTTTACAAAGGCAAGAAAAAACCGCTTGATTTGTAAAAAGCTTAAATTAAAGCATTGCTTTTCCATACATGAGTTCCAGAGCCTGGAGAAGGTCCACTGTGATGCTTCCTAACTGGGTCAAGTGACCCTTCTTGATGAACCACACACTTTTAGACCGGAGGATGTACTAATGTCCACACTTAAAACAAATGCATGAAGATTTTACTGAATATTGGAAATATGTTGAGTTACTCCTTCTCACAATAATAGCAGTGGGATTGTCACTTCATCATTTAGGGGATTTTTTTTTTTTTTCCTTTGTATAAGAGGGCTGTTCCAAAGTATTTGAATGTATTTTATATCCTCTGAGGTAGGCCTTGACTAAACGCTTTTACAACTGTAATACTAGTTTAGTTCTGAAGGGGTTAACACAGGTACTCTCTTTCAGAGTCTTGGTTTAACTGCAGTGAGAAGTTGGTAGGGGAAATGGGAAAGTGATTCTGTATGCAGGACAGGAGGAAGGGAAAATCTTGTTTTTCAGGAGGAATAACAACTATCATTTGTTTCTCATTTTTCTTACAGTGTCTTTGTTCTCTTCATCTTGCTTCACCATGCAGTCTTCTTGTAGATTTGAGGATGGTCCTGATGTCTTTTTGATTATTATTTTCCTGCTCCTACCTGAAAAATGTGGGTTAGTCATAGATATCTAGCAGGAGAGAAATTTTTTATTTTTTTTTTAAGAAAGATCACTTGTCTCTAGAGCTGATAAAAAAATGAGTTTAACAAAATGGGTAACAGAATGGTCATTAATCCAGTTTTAGGACTAGTATAACTTAAGTATATCTCAGAATTTGAAGAAATTTGTGTACAAAATTATATTTTCCATAGTTACCTTATTAGCTCAATTTTAAATCTCATTTTTTTCAGAAATGGGTACGTTTCTGAAGGCAAGGTGGTGTGTCACTACAGAATGTAATTTTGAAGAGTGTACGGACTACTGAAACTGTAAGTGCCCAACAGACTATTACATTAGAAGGGGAAATATATTCTTGTCTCAAAATTATCTTAAAAGCTACTGACATGCCTATGAAGCTTTCACTGCAGAATTAAAATATCAAAACTGATCTTATGTCAGCAAGATAATGCATCAGGCATATTGGAACGATTCCGGAACAAAATTGTACAGAAAGCAGTGTGGACCAACAGGTTGCATAGGCAAGCCCCAGCACAGCAAAATGGCTTCAGCTGCTGTCAGAAAGTACAGTCGTATTTTCCTTAATGTGCATGCTCAGAGGATATGTAGAAATTATTAGAAAAAGAAACAATTGCCTCTTTGGAGGGATGAGGTGAAAATACAGGCTAACCAACTTTTACCGAGTAGGAAGGTCTGTGTCTGCTCACCCAGAAATTGATGGGAGTTTTGCAGATAGAGTAGAACAAACACCTACTGAGTTTGGACAACATAAGCAAGAAATGAAAAGATGAAGTATGACTGGTAGACTGTGAAAGAAACCCCTGAGATAGAAACCTGGCTTCCGTTTAGATTTTTTCTAAACTGGCACAAGGTCACTTCTCTGTATGTGTTCTCTCTCATTTGTAAATTAAGAATAATACCTGCCTGCCTTGGATTATTTATGCTGAAGATTAATTAAAATTCATAAAAGCACTTTCAGGATTTAGTGTTGCAAAAATGAAGAAGATGATTTGTAATTTTGATAAAGAGGGTGACCTGTGATGAATAGTAAGAGGAAGCAACCATATACTAGAGAGCTAATATAGTTAGGAGAAGTGCCAAAGTTTTGGTCAGTCTTTGTGATGGACTGTTCTCCTGAAGCTTGGACCTTTTTTCCAAAAGGATAGAAGTTTTAGGAATTTTGGGGTTGTTTTTTTCTTTAAACAAAGCTCTTAACTGTACAATAACTGAACATGCACACTACAGAGATTTTAATGAGAGGCTACTGTAGTCATCTAATTATGACTTTAAATCACGGGTTGTCTCAAAGAATCTGCACAAGTTATGGTATGGGAAACTGACCATCAATTGGAGTGGAAATGGAGACCCCATTTTTCTCAAGTACTCCAATTTGAAAGAAGTACTTTCAGAGGGGAATTTCCTTCACAGACATTGTGGCTGTTTTCTAATCAGCGCAGAGGAAGAAGAGACTGACTCCTTAAATGTTCTGCCATCTTCTGTCATGGGTACCAATCGCAGTCTGGGTGTAAATTTTCACTCCCAAATTAAAGTGTATGTAGTATCTGTAATTCCAGTTGCTGGGGATTTTTTACTTGATGAGTACTGCAAATGCTACTGTACACTCGGGATAAGAGTCTGCTCTCCTTTTTTGATGTCTTGTGATATGACCTGGTAGAATTATATAGGTTCTTGAAGTGGGTTTTTGTATAACCACTCATAGAACAATATCAAGGCATTTCACTGAAAAAATGAATGGGATCATTGAATAGATCTAGAAATATTCAAACACTAGCACTACCTGCCAAATTCTTGTAGTCACCTAGACACTAAATGTTGTAGACATTATGCTCAGTGAAGGAGCTAATGACACTTCATAAGTGCAGTACATTCATAAAGTCACCTGTAATGGTTCTCAATTTACATCTGTTAAATTCTAGTTTATTGTCAAGCAGAATATCTAAAGAAAATAGTGGAAGATTTTTTTTAGAACACAATTTCTATTTCTTGGAAACATAAGTTTTATTATTTTGAGGTTATTGCATAGCATCTATGCATATATATTTTCCAGATAGTACTGCTGAAACAAGTTGATTTTTTTAAAAGAAAGACTGAAAAATCCACTCAGAGTTTACATGTGATCTCTTCTATAGTGGTCTTATTTGTAATAAATCTAATTTTAAAAATAGTATCAATAGTTGGTTTTAAACAGAATCAGTGTTTTATAAACCATCTCAGCTGCTTCCTTGCTGCATTTTCTCTTCCCATGTAATTATAGTATAATATGCATGTAATAATATATTGAAATATAATTGAAATGATAAAAAAAAAATTGTCAAGTTGGAAATGCTTTCCAGCAGTAAAAATGTTTTCTGTTAATTCATTTCAAGTACCAAGTGATAGCACTTCCCTTTCATTTGGAAGGTTAGTCGAAGAATATTTGAGTTTATCATATCTGAAAGTCCTAACTATACTCTACTATAATTTAAATGTATAGATTTTCAAATTAAATTTAATACTTGTAATCTTTAAATTTCATTAAAGCTTTTGCTGCTTGCCACCATCACAGCTGTACTTAAGAAAAATAAAAACATGTAAACATGGGTCACTGGTGAATGAAAAAACCACAGACTTTAATAAAGCTTTGAATGAATAGTCAATAGTTATAATCAGACAGATTTTTAATTTCCATCTTGATCTTATCTTATATCCTTTCCTTCCAGTGAAGAATATCCATACTTATGGGTATTTCTCTTTTATCATTAATTCATCATTACAAAAACCATTCATTTCCAAGGGCTCCTTTCCTCCTCCCCAAATGACTTCCTTATTTCTTTGCTTTAAATTCTTATTGGCCTAAAGTTCTTTGCACCTTCTTTCTTAGTGCTTAAAAGAACTTGTACATTTTTTTTTAATAAATGACTACTACTTTGGTACACTTTTAAAACAACCCAGACATGGGACTGATTATTTTTACACTCCCCACACCTAACATATGCACCCATCAATTATTTCTAGGTATACTACCAAAGTAGCTGAAGTGAACATTCACAAATGCTGGTCAGGTGAGTTTTGAACAGTCTTTGCAGTCTCCATAGCATTCATGCTTTGTAAAGTACTTGCACATGAGAGCTCCTGATCGACAGATGTTTGTGTCACAGAAGGTTGAGAAAAATTGAGATCCTGTCAGATCAAAGAGGAAACAAATTCTAAAATATATCCCACCTTTCTATATATCAAGTAAAAAATCTACATATTACCGTGAAGTCCTTGGTGATTTCAAAGAGATGAATGCACATCATACTTACATGTGTATGAATGTCAGGATAGACTTCAAGTGTGACAGCTAGGTGCTGGTGGTGGAAAGCAAAGGGTGGTAGAAAAAAAGGTGATGGAAAACAAAGCAGTCTTATGGATCACAGAGTTTGTGTATGCAGAATACCGCATTTCTTTTTCCATAAATTATTTATAATAAATTAATTGCAGTTACTGAATGTGTATTTGCCTGTGTAGTTTGGCTCAATTATGTTAATTATTATTGTTGGGCAGAACTGACCTCTGTATAGATTCCATTTTCTTACACTTTAAGTAGCAACTCATTTTCCTTGTTTCGTGTGAAAAAATGCTTTCTCCTATTTTTCCAGTAAACTATCTTTCATTAAAGCTTGATTTTTCTCTGAAGTCTCATGCAAATCTGTAATTAGTTTCTGAGTTCTAGTCAATTAAATAGTGGCCTAAAATAGTTGCTATTTGGAGTCTCATGGTATTTTGGGCCTCTAAGGTGTGAGGGTTAGACTGTGCAGAAAGTCAAAAACTACAGAGCAAACATTAGGTAGTCTCTTTGGGTTATATAAATATTTAGTTACCAAAAGGGGAAAAATGCTCACTAAAAGGAAAAGCTTTGCAACAGCTATGTCCAACTAGTTCAAGCACAGTAATAATAATAAAAATAAACAAGCAATTTTGTTAATGTTGAAATTGCTCTAGGTTTGTTTTGTTTTGTTTTTTAATATTATTGTTAATACTGCATAAGTTTTATTTTTGCAAGTACCGTCTAAAGTGTTTTTGAAACTTACCGTGTCTGCACTTTTCTCTTAGTACAAGGCATGGTATTCATTTTATTCAGTTCACGTCAGTTTAACATTGGTTTAATCAATTGTATTGATTATGGTGGATTAACTGATGTATTTGTAGATGAAAGGAGGTATAGGTGAAATTGCCTCAATAACAGAAGGTGTGGACCTTACTCTGTTGTAGTATTATATACAAGGAAAGAGGAAAATAGGCTGAAGTTAGACAAAAAGCTCTCTGCTGTACTTTGTACTGGGAACCTGATTTTACGATTTAAAATATGAACAGAATGATTGGTGGTTCTTGCATTGCCCTAGATCTGCAAATTTTAAAGGAAACCCATTGATCTTACCTTTTTTGCTTGCTTCTTTTCCTTGCTTGTGTTTCTGTGTTTGAAAGATGCTAATATTATCATCCACTATCGTGATCTACTATAATTGCTGTTATTACTGTCACTATTTTTTCTTTCTGTTAAAACAGTCAACTAGAGGCACAGCATATTTTGTAAATACTGATCCTCGTCTCTCTGATGTTAGTAGAAACCAGGAATAGCTAAGCTCAAAAAAGTGTAGTCACTTTGATGCATGCTATGAGATGGGAAATTCAGCTTATGAAAGTTTGCCCGGTTGTTCTTGAATATCAAACTTCTGCATCCATGTTAGAGAAGAAATTGTTCTCTGTCCTAGTGAGAGCTAGAGGGTTTTTAATGATAAAAAAGATGTTTAGAATTCGTGGGTTTGTCTTCTACCTACTCTTTCTTCAAGGCTTAGCAAACTGAATTTATGCATTGTGAATGCAGGCAAAGTGAGTTGGTTTAGGATATAACATTACTGGTGAATACCTTTTCAATGAAATGGATCCTTCACTTCTCTATACATTTGCATAATGTCAGTCTTTATTTTGCTTTTCTCTTTTAAAATATCGTCCTCATGCCTATCTTACTGACAAGATCAGGGTACCAGCTGAGGAACTTCAAGCTGCTCCCCGAGCACAAAAGCTAATAAGTTTCCTGCAGTTCAATGTCTTTTCTCCTTCCATCGCTGCAGCAATACCTCTAGTTCTCCCTCACCCTGCACAGTATCATTCTCTTTCTTCTCTTTCTCCTAGCTCCTGCTGGTCTATAAGCAGCATGGGCTATGACTCATTTCAAGTCAAGTGCTGAGGGCCATATGGTAGGCTTTAACAAACAGGAATGTCTTGAACTGTTTAATCGAATGTGATTGGGATTTAATTCACTAACAGAATTTAACTTGCAAAACTCAAATGATTCTTCTGAAAAAGTGAATCTGATTAAAAATGTTGAGTTTGCTACAAGATATAGAGATGTCCAACTCAGAAATGGAGTTTTGGACTCAGTCCTGAAAAAAAAGTTTAGATATGTGAACAAAGTTGAGAGTCATCCAGCTTGAGGAGTTTGGTTCTACAAACTAAGTTAACATATCTCATGAAGTCTTTTGTTAGAAACTGCATACGTGTGTCCTTCACTTACTATTTAAATCTCACCAGTGTTTCATCACTCTTTTATCCTTGTTAGTCAATCAATGCATGCAAGTTATTGTTTTTCAGTTTTCATAGTCTTAGCTATTGTAAAACACATAAAACTCTTCAGCTTCCAGTGTCCTCTTTTTAACCTCTTATAAAATATGAAAATCCAACCAGATTTGTTTTAATGTTCTTGTGTGTATTTTTTTTTCACTCGCAAAACAGATGTCCTTTATTTTTGACATATCTTTTCATGAATGAATTAAAGTTTCCTGATGATATATGTCAATACACTGTGATGGAGAATTACAAATCAATTATAAGTAGTTCGATTGTCTTTGACATGCTTCCTTAGTCCTTGACTTTCACCTTGAATCTTGCATTGCTTTCTTGTGTTTTCAGTTAAAATTGTTTGCCTTAACTTACTTATTTCACTTACTGGGATACAGTGATTAAATATTCCCATCAGTCTACTGAAAATTGTTTAGGAAAAAAAAATATTTAAATAGAATATAACTTACTTATTTTAATTCTTGATACTATTATTGGTGGTTTGAAATTTCATGTATTTCTGAGAATATGGCAATAAGAGTACTGGCTGTCTGGGCCAAAATCTGTAAATATGTGCATTTAGTCTTCGAGTTGGTAGTAAGGAAACTGCTGAAAGTACCCCTTACAGTCTGACTTCATTATCTTTAAGTTGTTTCTGAGAAGAACTATTATGTATCTTAGGAAAGCCTGGCTAGCAGAACTGCAGTATTTATATTATATTAAGCTTCACGTTCTTTGCAGTAGGTCAGTGGAACCAGACTGGAATAGGTTTCCTGCAATCTAAGTAAGCCACTACTCTCTGAAGAGCTAAGCACACATGCTTAATGTAGATAGGTTTATCAGGTAAACACTCATGTCAGCATGGGGTTTCATAGCTAATAAGCTCGACTTTGTCCTTTCTGTAGTATTCCTTGTGTTGTCCCTTGATGGTGTGTTGTTTAGGAAAATGAAGAAAATGTCTATATGATAGTCCAGCTAAAGCTATTAATAAGAATGTTCAATCAGTAAGGAGCTAGCGTATGACTGAATTCCAGGCATTTGGGGTCAGACTTGCTTACAGGAACCGAGTGAACCTAAGTGACTAGCCTAGCAGGTTTTTTACATGATTTAAACACAGTTTATGCTTACCTGTTCTACCTACTTAAAGGCAGTGGTACAGGTTGGTTGAGAGGCTGCTTAACCACCAACAATGTATAGTTAACGAGAAATTACTATTAGTAGATTCTGAAAATCCTAGCCACACACTTGAATATGCAAGGAAAAATGTTTCCCATCCTTTAAAATGGAACTTTACACTTAAACCTTTTTTTGGATTGTGACATTTACTATTGCATGTGAAATATTTGGTATTTTATTGCTGTGGCAGGGTAATATAGCACTCAGGTATTGAGTTTATATACCATCTAAAGTGGTCAGCTGAAGAGATCCAAATATTCAGTTTGATGTTATGCTTCTGCTTACTTGGAAGCATCTCTTGAAATTGCACTCATGTTGTAATAGCCCTGCCTTTTGCTATCTCTTTTGATAATAAAACTGGGAGCATTTTATTTCACCAGTTTTTTTAAATATATTACTGTAATTGAAGAGGGATTGCTTATATATTTCATAATAACAGCATACTTTGGAAAGAAATTGAGAGGCTGAAGGTTTAATAACAAGCAGGCAAATGACAAAAACTGCAAAGGAATAGTATTGAAAATTATTTTAAATGTTGTTAGAGATGAGTGTACCTTCTTTGTGGAATGGGTACAATTCAGAATCTCATTTAAAAAAGAAAATTAATGCTGCTTTGCACACTGCATTTTTATTCCTAACATTTTTACTTAGATGACTAGAATGCAATAATTATTTAGTGTTTAGTATTAGGCATTTTTCTCTGATGATTTAAGTGAGATGTAGTTAATGACTAAGTACATGATTTAGTTCTCAGTACTTATTCAGGCTGATCTCCCATGTCAGGACCCATGTCACTGCTGAGTTACATAGATGATACCATTTCCTGATAAGCTGAATATCTTTTGGAGCTTATGGAGGGCCTTAATGAATTTGTTGCACAGTAAATGAAGTTTTGTGGAGGGCAAATTATGTTTTTGTGCACTTTTACTGTAATTATGAATTGTAGCAAAATATTACTATCATTAGGCCATCACAGTCAAGGTTAGAACAGTGGAAGAGGTTGCCCAGGGAGGTGGTTGAGGTCCCATCCCTGGAAACATTCAAGGTGAAACTTGATGAGGCTCTGAGCAACCTGCTCTAGTTGAAGATGTCCCTGCTCTTAGCAGGGGGGTTGGACTAGATGACCTCCAGAGGTCACTTCCAACCCAGACTTATCTATGATTCTATGATAGTCCACATTTAGTTATTTTCACACATTAATTGAAGTTAATAACTTCAATCACTTTCGTTACTGAGACTAATTTAGATAGCATACACATAACATTTAGTATATGAGTAAAGGTGTATTTACAGGATTGCAGTCAGTCATATTATCTCTAAAATTCTGAAGAATTTACTACCATTCAGCAGGTATACAGTAAGATCTAATTGTAACCTTCTGCAATAACAAACATGGATTAGCTTCTGCAATCCATGCAATAAAACCAACCAATGAGCAGCTGACAGCTGAAGACCTCGCTTACAGTGGAAGACACTGATTTTGGAAAGACAGGCAGCTCTCAGAAATGTAAATGTTCCAGGAGTTAATGAGAAACAGGCACAGCAGAAAAGTACCTTCTACTTCTATTTTATACACTTCAGATGCATACTATTAATTCAAAACAATATGCTATTCTTGAATTCCTTTTCTGTTAATGTTTTTTTCGAGCCTCAGGTAATCTGGAAAGTATCCATTATTTTTCTGTAAGAAACTTGATAATGTTCTTACTATGAATAACAAAGGTTGTATTGCATAAATTGAAACATTTTTAGTTTTGTCTGGCAGAAAAAATGATCAATGCAGCAACAATAATATTTAGCAAGCAGTATTAATAGAATTCAATAACATCTGCGATCTTAGGGAATTTTTAAGAAATAATTTCTATTTTAAATATTTTGGTATGAAATAAGTAATTATATATAGGTAACTCATTAACAATATTCTTTTAATTGATCCATCAAACTGACAGCATTAGAGTTTCTGCTGATTATGTCAATCCGATTGATCAGAGAAGCAAAAGAAGCTTTAAATGAAAAAGGTTAAAATACTAATTAAATAACATAAAAAAAAAAAAAAAAGAGGACTAAAAAGGAAGTCACTGACATCTAAGGGAATCTATGCCTTTGATTCAAGCACTTCAAGGTTTCAGGTGTATAGAATCCTGTTTTGAGGAGGATGGAAATTTAACATGCTCAGAAATTTTGGATAAAATTGCGCCATGTAAAGTTATGTATTTTCAGATATGAAATAAGAGCAATTCACCGCCTAACACTGATTAGTCATGACATAATGGATGTAACTTCTTGTTCATAAAGTTTCATGAAAAACACAGGCAACTTATGATGGGCATGATAATATTGTTTGATTGTCTTGATTCTAGAAAGAAAATGCTAAGAGAACAAATATAGTAAAATTCTTCACTACTGCCCCAGTTCTTCACAACATAGGGCATAATTCAAGAAAAGAAGAAAAATAAAGACAAGAATTAAATCTTATTACCTTTTTATCATATTATTTATATAGTCTATGAGTTGATGTGGAACTGTGATGCATACCATATTATTTCTTGTTAATAATAAGAATCTTCTTGGACTCCTGTTCAGACACCTAATTTTCTACAGTGTTTTCAGGCTATGCAATTTCCATTTTAGCAGTAATCCATAAAACTCATGACAGAAACTTCAACAGAAATGCAGACAGTAACCAAATTTGTGTCTTTGTCACTTAAATATTTTCTCTGAACACCAAGGACTTCGGAATTCAATTCTAACTTTTAATTTTATGAATATTCTTTTGTAATTCTTGTTTCATTTATTGTTTTAAGATGTGTTGGTTGTTTTTTTTTTTCTTTTGGGGGAGGTTGAATAGGCAATATTGAAGCTGTGAAAGATGCCACATTTTTTTATTATTTGTTTTCAATAACTAAATAGTCTTACTTTTTTATCCATGTTCTGTGCAAATTTTACTCTGGTTATTTTAAATTTTTACATCAGTTACTGAATAAAACAGAGAGGTCTGCCAACAGCATGTTTTACAGGATATGGATATCAATTTATTTAAAATGCTTTCCAAAATATATTGGAATGCACTGTACTATAATTTAAGTGTGCTTCTGTGTGGTTACTCAGGAAGATGTTAATAAAGAAAAAAAAAAAGAAAAAGTAATTTTACTGATACCTGCGGGAAAATCTAGAATAGTGGTCATTCATATTAAATTTATATCAACTTTATGAGGTTTTTGTCATCTTGACACATTTATGGAGCTGTTAAATTTTTGCTGCCTGGGGGATATAATGTACTTGATGTGACCCCACTTATTAAATCGGGACCATGCAAGTAACATTGATGACTTGTCATTCAAGAATAAATAAGAACCAAGTCTTCTCTAGTTCTAGAGGAAGGACGTATTTGTCAGAGAAATAGTTTGGGAAATAGGTATTATGATCTATATCAAGAACATACTTGGAAAGAAGGAAAAATATACAGGCATTTAATCAGGTGTCTCACAAAACTTCTGCAATGGTTCACGGGTGATAAAATAGGGCATGACTCATACTCCAATAGTCTAAAAGACCTTCCATTGTCCTTACATTAAACCTATGTGCACAAGCAGATATACAGGATTTGTTATGCGTTTCAAATTCTATTTGAATGTACTTTATAGCAGCTGTGTTTTCTATATGGACATGCAAGTGGGCACACATTGTATTGAGGCCTTATCACTGTGTTGGCATCACCGCCTCAGAATGCCCATGATTATTAAATTTTATCAAATCCAATTTAAATATATATCTTCTTTTAATCCAGATTTATTTTATATTGGAACCAGATCCAATAACCAAAAAAACAACAGTATCCATTGTAGTTCACAGAGGTCAAATTTAGAATTGTTCTATTTAGACTTGCATATCATTGATTGTACTCATCAACAAGCAATTCATCATGAAGATAGTCATTGTGTTGCTACATCTCTGAGCTTTGAACTTTATAATCATTCACAATGAAGTAATTTTCAAAAAATGAGTATGTTCATGCCTTCATAACATTTTTGGCTAAAATTCTAAATCAGAAGAGAACTCTTCAACTTCTTTAAATATCTGTTTAAGAACTTGTATAGCAAAGTCATTTTCAAATTAATAGTAATACAATTTTGCTGTCGGTATTTTTTCTGTATTATACCAAGTTAAAAGGCTTTATGTTTGAAATTTTAGAGTGAGTTATGTTCATTAGTTAATTTCTGTGTTTGGTAGTTTTGGTTTGTTTGGGTTTTTTTTTGGGGGGGGGGGGGTGCACGGGGCACATTTTTATGTTCGAAAAATATATTCTCTTTCACAGCCAAAATTATTCTATCTTTACTAGGCACAAACTGCACAGTTGTGCTTGTATTAATGAAACTCTTAGTAGGAATCATTGGTTGTATGGCTTTTAGCTTCACTTAGTGAGATCTCATAGTAAACGTTCACATTTGTAAACATAGTACTATATGGTATTTACTGAACTGAATCATAACCATGCAGTTTTGTAACTTGTTCTTTGCAATGTACAAAGTTCATCCTTTTTACATTGTGTTTTATGTAAAGCTGCTAAACCCTCGTGGTTCTCTGATAATAATGTGAACCTATTTACTTTGTAAAGAAGTTTTACAACAATGTGTGTTCTAGTGAGCATTTATTGCAAAATGTTTCTGTCCAAATGGCAAGTATGATGAGTATAGCCTATTATTTACGATTTTATTACTTCAGTTTTTTTAAGTAACAAATTCATTGACACATGAAAGCGTATATCAGAATTAATCAAAGTAAATATATCAGAAATAAGTAGGTCCTCACTATTCCAAATGGTGACATGTAATTAAATTCTGAATGTACTTATTACTAAAGTACATACCCTGTCTTTTCTGTGTAGAAAATAAGCAGCTATGACTAATTGTAAAGTAGCCACAAGGTTTTCTCATAAAAGTAAATTTTCTATGCTGAACAGGCAGGAGACAAGAAACTTCCACAAATCTAGTTTAATCCCTGAATCTTCTTGACAGATTGTAAATTATAACATTCGGAATTTTTCATTGGGAAGATGAATGAATGAAGCCTGAAAACAAAGGTATTAATATTATCACATCTAAGATATATATGTCCAGTCATGTGCCACGTATTATATATATCACTGAACCTGAAGTTTCTTTCTTTCATTAATGTAGTTGTATTAAAAACTTAGAAAATTACTTAAAAGAGCAGTGGATATATTATTTGCATTAAAGCCTGTTTTGGTATGTCTTCAGTGCTTATGTTATTTATTAATATAATTTCAGCAATTTATTTAGCTGCTTTTATTTTTATTCTGTTAGTGGAGGTTTTGGATTGTTCTTCCACAAGATGCATTACAAGTTCATTTGTAATAGTTTACTCTTTATAACTTTGGGTTTAGTTTCAATGAAATTAATTAAAATTCAATAATTTGTGTACTTTTACATCTAAAACCAGAATATATATAAAAACTGAAGTTTTCTACATATGCATGCCTGTTTTTAAGAAAAGACAGACTTTACCGCAAAGACTTATCTTTTATTTTTTCAGACTAATAATAGAATTTCCAGTCTTACTCTGCTCTGGGCCACATCTGTTTCATATGGGTCAATAATTAAGGTAGAGGTAGCACAGACCAATGCAAAACTATTTTCAAAACCCTAAAATACTATGTAGTATTGTAGACAGAGCATTTATTTGTATTTTTGACTTACTCTAAAAAACAAAAGAAAACAAAGAAAACCCCCAAAACAAACAGAGACAAACACACACCCTGTATTTATTATTCCATTTCTGATAAGGTACACAGAAGTTAATATGAAATATTTTAAGAAATAAGGCAAATAATTTGAATTTTAATTGCTTAGTCATTTCTGTTTGGTAGAGGAGTCCTCCATGGGTTCAGCTATTGTGGGAGCAGGTCAGTCTGGCTTGGAGAATGGCAGCATGAGTGCCACTCTTTCATCTATAGTAAACATCTCCAGTCACTGTCCTCTGTCATTTTAGTCCACTATCAGTTCTCTCCATGTGCATACCTAGTACAGATTGGACCTCGATATTGGAAAGTGGACCTCAAGGAAAAAAAAAAAAGTAGCAATTATTCATGAAAAATGCTGATTCTTTCCCTTTTTACATGCTTCATTCCATGCTTTCATTGATAAATATGTATATATTTCTTTTTTTTTACTACCAAATGGGTTTAGTTACAGTTTTATTGTCCTAGATTTTGTAATAGTTGAACAACACATAAAATATGCTTAGTAGATATGCAAAACCACTAAGGAAAACTAAATGACAAGCATTTTAAGGCATGTATATCACACAGAGGAATGTGAGATATGCTACCTCTAAAATATATCAGTATCTTAGCAAAGATTACTACATCAGCAAAATGCAAAAGTGTTTTATTGGCTGCAATAGTTGTATCTGAAAGAGATTTTTACCCTCCATGACAAAAGATGTCTTTATTATAGCCCAATATTAGGAAGTAAATAACTTTTAAGTGTAGGTTCATCTAGAGGAGCAATTTCTATTTGGCTGTTGACTCTCTACCTGAAAAGAAAGTACTATTGGAATTTAGGCTTGGAATTTGGATGTATGGGATGACTATGTTAACAGGCAAAAAATATCTTATGAAATACTGAAAAATTACTGTTCTGAGCAAAACAAAAATGGAGAAACTCTTTGTAGGACCTGGTCTTCTGACAACTATATAAATAAGATCTTCTGGTTCCAAGATTCATACAAGTTCCAAGCTATAAGTAAGTTTATTTATTAGTTATTTCAATTTTTTCCAGTCTCTGCTCCTGCAATTTATCAAAAGCTAGTCAGACAAGATGAGCCTTCACACTAAGGTAGATAAAGTATTTCATTATAATTTCCATTATCATAGAAATAGAGAAAATTCATTCTGAACTGAAAACTATGTCAAAATATTTAAAGCAAGAATAAATTGCAGGAGTTGAAATATTTAGCTCATTCATCCTGTTTGGATCTATTTTTAAAGCCAATGCCTTGAAATCTGCTTGTGGTTTTGACATAAGCTGTTCTGTCAGGGTATTCTTCATCTGCAGGATGTTTTATTTCATCTACTCACCTGTCTTCTCATTCATTTTGTTATTAAGGGGAAATAGATATTGAGCTGTTTCTGAGGGGGGAAGCTACTTCTTCAGGAAAAAGAAGGAAAGCTGCAAGTGCATCAGCTTTTACAATGCTGTCTTGGTATCAGTGGCAAATACCACCTGAACTTTTCAACTGCTAAGCAGAAGTGTGTTGTGACCTTTTTAGGTGAAATAACGAAAATTAATAAAGGAAACAGACTTTTATCACTTGGGTACTGCAGAATCAACAAATATCCTGTAAAGATTAATGAAAAAGAAAAAGATCATATCATAGTTTACTGTAAAAATGTCACTGAGAATACAGATTAGTGTAAGAAAGTTTCTAAAAATATGATTCTAACTTACTTTCTGCATTGTTAAACTATTATTGGTGAGAAAACAATGTTCTTAATGGCACTATGGAATAGCAATTTACATGGCACTGAACGTGTTTCTATCCTGTAGTAGCTAACTTCTAGTGGAGGGCGAGAGTCAACAGCTACTAGAATTGTGCAAAACTCAGGAGAGAGTGAGTCCTATTTTTGTGCATTTGAAAGCATATATATGAGAGACATGAAAAATATATATCTATATTTCAAAAGTCATTTCAGCAACATAGCAAACCCATGTTTTTATCTGCAAATGTAAAACACTTTTCTCTACAAAACTACTAATAATAGGCTTAAGGAGTAGTGCTTAACTAAAGCCAGTATTTGACATAGTAAGAAGGATAAAAGCTGTACTGAGTATAAAATAGAAGAACTGATTTCCTTCCCTTTTTTCTTGGTTTTAAGAAAAAACCCACATATTTTAGAATAACATTGACCCCATGGTAAATGAAGGTGATAACATAAATGCAATCACAGTATTATCTCAAAATTACTACAGCCCATGACAGGCCATTTGTTCTGGTGAATAAACCACAAAAACAAAGTTACATAACTGGTATTTTTTCACTTCTGTAGAGTTAATGCCAAGAAGTATAATTTTCCTGAGTGACTGTTGGAACAGCTGTCACAAGCCTTTGAGCATTGGGTGTCAGTTTTGGATGCTCAGCACCTTGATCAGTGTCTTTGCAGATTCATTTTCTATCTAATTATGGAATTTTGTCATATTTAGACGCAACATCTTGTTCTTAAATTGGAGGGATATGATTCTGGAGCAGTTCAGTAAACTGGTATACTTGGTATAAATCTTGATCTGTTTCCCGAGAAAGTAAAAGAACTTCCTTGGAACCATCCAAGGACCATCCAAGACCAGATATAGTGTCTCAGTGAAGAATGAAGTTCAGCCCCAGAGGTGTTATTTTGTTATCTAGTCAGAATACTTTCATACTTTTAGTTTGAGAAACAATTTACCGCATATATTTGTGAATGTGTAGATAGAAACAATTGTTAAGATTTCATTTTGAAAAGAAAAAAAGAACATCAATATGCACTTGTACGTTTACCAAGTAACAACACAGTTCAACAAGAAATTGTTTCATATTACTGTGCTATTCAAAGATTTGCCTGTATTTAAAGTCATATTTAAATTATAACAGGCATATTAAATTATAAAGACAGAAAAGCAAAACCACAAATATAACACAAAGATGCAGAAATAAGGAACTGTGAAAGAGAAATTTTTTTCCTGCTCATTAATTTGTGTTCTCACTTTCTCATATAAAAATATTCCCTTTGAAGGAACAGTAGCCAAAAAAAACGCAAACAACCCCCCCACCTTTTTTTTTCTTTCCTTCTCAGGCAAAATACTAATTGCAATCTAAAGCAATTAAGATTAATACTATTTAGAAGTAGAAATTCCCTTTTCCAGGACTTTTTCTAGGTTATACTTTGTTTCTGTGAGTTTCAAATGACTGATATGTCTGATACACTTCAGACTTACTTCTAAAAATTTAAACTGAAGGTTTCTGACAAAAAACTTATTCAACATATTTTAATCAATGGTTAACCCCTATGCTGTCTCTGGCAGTGAACAATCACTGTTTCTTTATCCTGAAAGAAGGAAGGTGTTGACTGTTTCATTCATCCCTGATGGAAAGGGGACAAATTCTAAAGTAGAGAAATGTGAAATTGGGCCTTGGTTCTCTCTTGCCTACTGAATTATTCCTCTGGTTCCAATTTGCAAAACAGAACTTGAAATTTCGAACTTGCATGCAAGACCCCACTTTCCAGGCAGCACACTGCCTAAAGGTACTTCCTGTGCCAGTGCAGCACAGGAAGCACAACCTCTGTAGTATTTCTTGTTTTGTATTTGCTTGTCTTTGTATCTTAGGCAATAGTGCAGGCCATTGGCCACTAGCCAGTATAGTTCCTGAATAAATGAGCTTAGAACAAGTAGCTCTAACACTGTAAAGGGGCAGATTCCTGTCAAAAAAAGAAAAAAAAAAAAAAAAAAGTATTAAGGACATATATGAAGTAATTGCATTTAAAAGTTTCATGGTGGAAGCCTATAGAGACATGCAGTGACATATGGGAAAATATCTTAGATCCCTTTGGAAATACCACCTACACTGACCACTGACAGTAGTGCCTTACAAAAGCCATGACTCAATTTATCAGATTTCACCATCTTGCAGTATGTGAATCTGCACATCCACTCCTCCCACAGAGTGCTCTCTACTCCTTTCCCTTTTTTATCTGAATTTCTCTGTGTGGGTGGTTTAACAGATTGTAACAACCAAGGTGTGGCTGCATGAGGTAAGCTCAGGGAGGACTCTCTAGCCAAGAATTCTACCTCTGGCAGAGAGATGAGGATGGCAAACACAGGAGGTTGTCCTGAACAACAAAGCATGCTTCTGCCAGCCCACAACAATTTGTGCCTCAAGTAGTCATTGAGGCTGTTCTATTTTCTCAGCTTTTTTAAAGTCCTTACAATGTGCAATTGTGGGAGTTTTAACCCACATATTTTAGCATCCACGACATCTTACAGTAAGAAGTTCCACAGACTAATTAAACATATAACCATGCAGAAAAAAAAAAACAACAAACAAACCACAAACAAACAAAAAATAAACAAAGCACTATTGTTTCCTATCTGAATTCTTGTTTAAGATGCTTTTCCATACTTGTTGGAAATGCTGTTAATTTCTCTTTTCCTCTTACATCTCTTACCTTTTTTTATAATTTATAGCTGTCTGTCTTTTTTCCTATCAGATGTTTCTTTTCTAGACTGAAGAATCTTAGGCATAAGTCATACCAATTTCTTTTCCCTGGACTTTTACCAGTTCTTCCATAAACTTACTGAGTTGTAATGCAACTGCATACAATATTCAAGACACCGGTGCATCCTGCGTTTCCATGACAGCATGACAAAGTTTTTTATTTTGTTCTTTTCCTTATTATTTCTTGCATTCGATTCTTTTCTTTTTTTTCACTGCTCCTGAGCTTTGAGTTGATGTAGTGAAAACCCCAAGACACCATTCCAGAGAAAGCATAGAGCCCATTGTTTTGTATGTGAAATTCTTGGGGTTTTTTTCCCCATATATATCACTGTATATCTGTCTTTCCAACCTAATTTTATCTGCCATTTTATGCTCAGAGTTTGTTTCTGTTGTTTTTTATTTTTCCCCCTGAAATTATTCACTGTTATCTCCTATCCTCTACTATGTTCAATAACCTTATATTCTGAAACTTCATTCTTCAGTTTCCCAGACAAGTTGTGAATATATTGAACAAAGCATGTACTAGTACAGATCCTGAAGTAGTCACTTCTGAAAACTGCTCTTTTTTATTTTCTTTTTCACTTGTTTTTGGGTTTTCTTGGTTTTTTTTGTTTTGTTTTGGGGTTTGGAGGGGGGGGGGTGTTGTTGTTGGTTATTTTCTTTTCTGGTTTTTTGGTCTTTCATTCATTCTTGCAGATCCTTACTTCTTAATCTAGAGCTGGAAGAGGAACCTTCTTGAATAGCTTAGACAATTGGGTCTTCCTTTACCACACACCACTTCATAATTAAGATATGTATGTTCTGTTTTCAGGATGAATCCCTAAGAACATCTTGTTGAGAACAATAGAGGAGAAGTATTTTCCTCTGTGATCATGGCTGTTGCCAATGAAAAGTATACACAGTAAAACTGTTGTAGATTTAGTTACTTCTAAAATAACATAATTTTTTTTTTCTGAGATATTCAGTGTTTTGCAAATTATGTGGCTGTACATCCTGTATATGGTTGCTTTCACTATCCTCCTTTCACAATTTTACTTAGGATTCCAGGCAGGAAGTAACAAGTGGAGTCCATTTGCCCTTAGTCATTATATATCATAAGATATGTCAGAATGCTAACCAAAATGATCTGTGTTCTACTTAATGTATTACATTTTGTGCTTAGAAGTGAAAAGATTTATTGATAAAATTATTTTGCCAATGTAGGAAATTGAATTCCTTCTCATTCATTAGTTCATTCATTCTGGTTTGGGTTTTGTGCATTCTTAATATTTGTGGCTTCAAAGATGGACCCAAATTTTGCCCTCATTTTGCACTGCATAGAATCCAATGTGTAATGGACCAAATCCAGCCAGCATATGAAAAACACAAATAACTTTATCTTTCCTATAAATAGAACACCTATGATTATATATGCTATTGTCTTTAAGGACAACTAGGGAAATATATTCAAAACATCACTAACAAAACAGGTTCTCTGTTCTTGATCAGATTTGAAGAGGGACAACTTTTTTGCAAGACTGATTTACAGTAGTCAGAAAGCTGTTATCTATATCCCACTGGCAATTACTTTTGATTATTACGTATATGTATACTTTAATAAGAGCTGTCTTTTGAAATCAGCTCCTCCTTAGACCTTATCTAGGAATAAAACCATAATGCCAAGTTTATGATACCTTAGTGTGTTGCTATGGAAGTGATATTAGCAATATTAGAAATCCAACACTGTGGGCTGTGTAGCAGTAGAATGTGATAAAAACTGAAAGCGTGGATGCTGTAGCAGAAGCTTTCATTTCGACACAAATATCTTTGATTCTTTGGAAAACCATCAGAGAAAAGAGGACAGTATTTCAGAGGAAAGTAAGTATATTTTGATATTATAGTTTATTTTCATGTGGATGTCTAGAATGTAAGAGCATAACGTTCTTAATTGTCAAAAAATATGTTTTGAAAAAATAAATTTAAAGGTTAAAACCACTGCACATGAATTAATATTCCTACTAAGAAAAAAGAAAGGAAGACTTTTTTACTGTTTGCCGTTGTGGTCATAGGCTTCTATGTCATTCATGTTGTTTTAATTTTTGCATTTCTTTCTTTTCTTTTCATTTTGATTTTGCAATGGGAAACAGACCAAGCAGAGGATAGAAACCTAGTTTTGTTCCTTTTTAGCTGTGATTATTTCCAGGGACAGTTAAAGGATGTCTGTCTTTATGTTGGGCCCTTGTGCAGTAAGCCTGTTGATATAGAGTGATTATTGAATAGCTCTACGGTATATATTTATGTGCAATTTAAGGCACAAAATGATCAGTTGAAGTTTGTTACAATGTGCTTAGGTGCGTGGAAAGATGAAAGACTGAAGAATGGATCAATAAAGTCATTACTATATGGAAAATGCTATGAAAACATATCAGTGATGTACGATTAAACTAAAGAACAAAAATCATATACAATCACTGGTTCCAGCTTTTGACAGGAAACATGAGCCTTTAGGCATAAATGACTGTGAATGGCAAAATGCAGCTGCTGCCTTCATTTGAATAGCCTAAGGAAGACAGGAGAGCAATCAAAACATGTCCCAGCAATAAGCAATCATTTCAGAGCTGACTTCAAATGCAATAGCAAGTTAGACCCTGAAGAGTACTAGACACGATCCTGTGATGTGATGTTACCAACCCTTTGGAGGAGATACAGTGAATAAAGGAATATTCATAAGAAAAGGGATGTTCCATAGGGAATTAAGCAGCTGCAGAACCCACAGTCTCTGCACGAAGCATCACATACGTTCCAGTTTCTGCAGCTGCCCTTCATTCTCTCTTCAGCTGCTGAAACATCCATCTTTGCCTCCCTCTTTCTGATCCTAGCAAATGCTCAGCAGCAGCAGCTCAGGACTGTTTGCATGTTCTGCAGTAATTGGCTGCAGTACTAATAAACTAAGGTGCACTGTTTTACATTTACTGCTCCTTTTTTTTTTCTTTTATTTTGCTAAGACCTTAAAATGTAAGAACATGCTTGTTGCCCTATAAGAATATGAGGGAGCTGTAAAGCTATTCCAATAATGCCACAGCAACAAAACTGTGATTCGGGGGGGGGGGGGGGGAGGAAAAAAAAAAAAACCAAAAAATTCAAATCAAAGTGGGTTGTTAAGAAACAATATTCTGACGGAGCGGCAAACGAAAGGGGACACTACGCA